>SKCR01036743.1:0-271951 GCA_019454045.1 Zanthoxylum bungeanum
TCCTCTAACGCAATTCCCATATGAGTTTGTGAAGGCTGAGATTCGGTTGTTTTCCTGCGGCTGCGTGCAGTTAGCAATTAATATGGCGCCACGTACGCAATTGTTTGATGGTAGTGTATAGCCAATATTCATCAAAGTTTACGGAAAGTGACAAGTGGCAATGGATTGATCAGGCTTTTTAATTTTTTTAATTAATTTTTAAAATTTTTAATACTTTAAAATGAAAAAAAAAATTAAAAAATGAATGTATTTAGTATTAAAAAAATTAAAAATGATTCTACCTTAAAAGTTTAGTTATATGTGTGTATGTATGTATCTATTGAAAATTACAAATTAATTTATATAATTAAAAATATATTTTTTTTACTAATAAAAACTGAATTCAGGTTTTTTTGCCTAAGCCTAACTCAAATTTGAAAATTAAAATTTTGTCATTGGGTTGAACCGGGCCGGATTCGGGCTTTTCTGCCACCCGTACATAAAACTCATAATGTTTTAAAAAAAAAGACTTAAAAATTCCTATTTATTAATAATTTTATCAATTTAGATAAATATATATATATAATTCAATATATTTACTATGTATTGTCACATGTCATTTTTATGTAAATAAGTAATACTAATCATTTAATTATTAAAACAAATAAAATTCATTTAGAAATAAGGGTTAGATGTTTTTTTTTATATCTTTTTTTTAATAAATCATAATAAATTAAATGTGAACTCGTGATTTTTTATTTCTACGGTAAAATTTAAGCAACCGAACTATCCTTTTATCTAAAACTTAATTTCATATAAACTACTCCTTACATAATATATGTATGTGTATATATATTCATAATATGTTATAGTCCATGATGTATCAGAAGTGAGCTGTAAATACATAAATCCTATTTTTTCCATAATTTTCTCTATTTTATTAGAAAAAATAATAAAATATTTAACGCATGAAAAATCCTAAAATTTATTTAGTATAAAACTCTTATTATATTATATTATTATTAGTACAATTTTGTTATTATTTATTTTATTTTATTCTTAGACATATGACAATGATATAACATCAATATCGGTCTTTCTCAAAAAAAAAAAAAAAAACAACAACAAAGAAAGAAAGTAAGATAAAGCAGTTGCACGAGTGGTTTTCCCCGAGAAAAACCGACATAATTGACTAATTTTAAAATTAAAAAATAAAATCTCTTTCAATATTTCACTATTTGCGTTGATTTTTACTATTTTTTAAAATTTTGCACATATTTATTTACGAAAAATAAAATATAAATTTTGACTTCTAAGTAAGATACAACTTGATTATGATTGACTAGATTATAAGAAAAATAACAATCAACTATTCTACATATTTTTATAAAAATATTTTAATCATTACTAAAATCAGATCAGATCACCCATAATAAATCAACCCGACCCAATCTATGTCCGGATCACCCATAATAAATCAACACTGCCCAATCCGAACAAACAATTGCTCACGTTGGAAGTTACATGCGGAAGTTTAACTTCCCCATGACAAAAGTGGAAACCTCCACTAACTTCCATATATATATATATATATATATATATATATATATATATAATATATATATATATACTAGTTTTTGCTCGTGTCTACGGCACGGTATTACAGTATTTGGCTCGTGCCTACGGCACGATGTTACAGAATTAAATGATTTTATTTTTTAATTAAATGATGCCCGTGCCTACGGCACGGTGTTACAGTATTTGGTCGTGCCTACGGCACGGTGTTACAGTATTTGTCTGTGCCTACGGCTACGACACGGTGTTACAGAATTAAATTATTTTATTTTTTAATTAAATGATGTCCGTGCCTACGGCACGTGTTACATTATTTTTCAGTGCCTACAGCACGGTGTTACAGAATTAATGATTTTATTTTTTAATTAAATGATTTTATTTTAATTTTCTATTTTTTAATTTGAAAATTTTTGACCATTTCCATCAATCAATTCACTCTCTTTCCTCCAATTACCAATTAAATGATCTGGGCCGTCAATTAAGCCACATAAAGAAAGTCGTTGGATACACTCTCTTTCCTCCAACATCATTCTCCTTTATTATATAGATATATATATATATACTAGTGTGTGCCCGTACCTACGGTACGGTGTTACAGAATTTAAAGAGAGATTGAAATTCTGTTATTTAATTTGTTTATAATGAAATGATTTTATTTGTTAATTAAATGATTTTATATTTTAATTTATTTGGTAGTTTTCATTTTCCATTTTTATAGAGATTTTATAATGAAATGATTCTTTACCAACCATTAGATTATAATGAAATGATCTGAGCCGCCAATTAAGCCATATAAAGATAGCATTTGCATACATTATCTCTCTTAATCCTAACCATCTGTTACATTCTTTTCCCCCCACACCATTGTGCTTTATAATATATATATATAATATTTCAACATGCTTTATGTTGAAAAGCATATTTGTATTGTGAATTTATGTTCTCATTTTATTATATATGTAAATGACTACTAATACATATGTGGTTGGATCTTTGATGATATTAATTTGGATTTATTTCATGTTATATAGATTGTATGTTTCCTAACATTTGTTTCAGAGTCATGAACATGTAATTCAAGTCTAAAAATACATAATAAAAGTCTGAAAAAATTGAAATTAAATGTAATTTTTTTTGTAATAAGCATGATTTTTTGGCTTATTTCAAGTCATGATATTTTTCTATTAAAAATTGATAATGGCATGTTCTAAGTATATTTCGAAACTAGAATATTAGATCTTCGTTTTGATATATTATTTGCTTAATTTGGAATAAAAATGAGTAAGATATGGACCTTAGAAGTTGGCTAGTTAAGTCTAAAATTTCCCAGAGAAACACTCTCAGGAGATTAAAACGACCTGTCATCCGCGCTCTAAAAACGCTGAAGACATGTCCGACAAGAACGTATGACAAGTTGTATGGGGACTGTAAACGGACGATATGTCGTCCGCACTTAACGTACGACAAGTCGTAAGCAAAAATAATAGGTGGACAACATGTCATCTAATGTGTCCAAACGACATGTCGTACAAGCACATAAAAACCAGACGATATGTCATCTGATTTGCGTGACATGCGTGAGCAATAGTTTCACGCGGGAGCGTGCGAATGTGCATGACAACGAGTGGCTGGTGCGTGAGATCGAGTGAAGAGCGTGGTCGGCGCCTGAGCTCTCGTGGAGGCACTTGGACGACACGTGGAGGCGGGTGACGGCGTGTGGAGGCGCGTGATGGTTTGTGGAGGCGCGTGTCTATTTGTGTCGGTTCGATTTTCTCCAGTAATTCTGATCTATCATGATTAAATATCTAAACCTTCTTGCATAATGTTCTTGATTGTAATCTGCAATGATAAATTTATTTAATGCATATACTATATGTTTATGCATATTAATGAATATCATTGAGATATTTATTGTTGCCAATGTAACTTTATGTTCATTGCACTGATTTTTCCTCGTTTTAGAAAAATTATGATGATACGTCGAAAAACTATAACAAAGGCTACGACATTCGAACAGAGAGAAAAAATAATTGACATATTGTTTGAATTAGATAGCTACCACATGAGTGAAAGCGATGATATGACTTCTCATATCATAAAAGTCAATAATATGTTGCAAGAGTTAATCTAGGAATGAAATTGGATAAGACAATCTTATAGACTCAGAATCCTACGCAACACTCTCCTTGAAATATAGAAAATACGGCTTACTAAAATTTGGGAGTCAGTAACACAGACAGAAGAACTAAGTATTCAGTATAATGTTGCTATAGAGAGGTTGGCAATTGAGTACATCAGACAAAAGACGAAGAATACGACATTTCCTTTGGTGTCTTGAAGTTGCCGTCGAGATCCTAGATTTGCCATAGGATTTCCATGGTTGCCAAAGATCCAGCATGAATTGCCTCTGGAGTTTAAGGATTCATTCTCGAAAACTGTGATTTGCTGGGATGTTAGCACAAAAAAATTACAAGTGTTAGATATTAGTTTTCTTTACGATACTATTGTTGATGCTTATATATATATATTTTTCTCATTACATGTAGGCATTACTTTTATCTTTGTATAAATGTGTGTTCTATTTTAAATTTAATTTTAGTAATTAAATTACATATTAAAATATGCATTGATTGTTTGATGATGAATAAGTTCTACAATATTTATAAAAAAAAAAATAAATTGGAATATGACTTTGCATGACTAATTATATTAATAACTTTTTCTTATTGGATATTTGAATGATGATTGGTCACATAGTGATCTTTTGACTCTAAATTTATTGTGAAATTTTATTGAACATAATTTGTTTCATGCAAAAGTGATTATATGTAAAATCAACATATTAATAGTTATGCATGAATGTTTATAGAAAACTTTATATTTTGAAATGGATTCTGCATCAAAATATTATCGCTGAACTCAACAAGGGTGAGAAACTGAATGGCGATAATTTTGAAATCTGGAGCATGAAAATCTAGTATGTACTAGAAGAACAAGAGGTTCTTGAGGTCCTGAAGATAAGTATGGATGAACCTGAAGAGGGCATCACAACCCAACATAGGCAAGATCGTGAGGCTTATGAAGCCTGGAAGAAGAAGAACTCCATTGTCCGTATTACGTTGCTAATGACATCATGACATGTGGTCCATATTGGAGGAGAAGTTTGGTAGTACGTCAATAACTAAAATTAGGTCACTCACGATCAAATTTGACGCACACAAAAAACATCATGAATTCATTATGACAAATCACCTGAGGTAAATGTCAAACATGATTATTGAACTATCAGATGTTGGGCATGTTCTTACATATGAATAACAAGTCCAAGCAGTCATTCGCTCTCTTCCAAATAGCCGAGAGCATATAAAGATGCATTTTACCCACAATGAGAACATTAAAAATTTTGATGATGCTAAATGCGGCCGCTAAGTCAAATGTTGATGTGTATATGACTGGAACTAACAAACTTGTGGGTTTTGGGAAGAAAATGAAATTTCATAGTGGTAGGTCCCAATCTGGAAAAGAACAAGATTCTTCTAAGTCATGAAAGAAACAGAAGTTTAATCAACATGAGAATGGAAATCATCCTCCCAATAAGAAAAACATGGCAAAGGTTAAGTGTTATAACTGTGGTAAGAAGGGTAATTTCGCTCGTGACTACACCGAGCCTAAAACGGTAAATATGTGTTTCAAGTTCAATCTTTCTAACTGAATCTAATCATTTGTGGATTGTAGACTCATGAGCCACAGACCATGGAGCTAAGTACATAGATGTCTTAGTCGAATTTCGATAAAATTCACATGGGGTGAAGTGGATATACGTCGGCAACAACTCACGATTTGAATTCAAATGAGTGGGTACATGCAAGTTGGTCATGCATGGTGGAAAGACTTTACTCCTACATAATGTATTGTTTGCTTTACAAATTTGTCGAAATATAGTTTCAGTGTTGGTGTTAGTTAATCTAGGTTTTAAATTAAACTTTCGTAAATCTGGTGTTGATAGATACTTAGATATAATACACTATGACTCTGATTATTTTCTTGATGGTTTAATTGTATTAAATGTGAATATTTTAACCATAATTTAATTTTTTTTTCCTTTGTTACATCGTCTGTCAGTAATGATAATGATGTGAATATGTGGTATGCTAGACTTGACCATATTGGCCAGCAAAAAATGAACATGTTAGCCAAATAAGGTTTCCTGGGAAACATAGATTAGGTATATTTGTCTACTTGTGAACACTGTCTAGTGAGAAAAAATGCGAGAAAACCATTTGGAAAAAGAATTCGAGCATAACATTCATTACAATTAATTCATTTAGATATATGTGGTCCAATGAATGTGAGAACAAGGCATGAAACATATTATTTCATCATATTTATAGATGATTTTACACATTATAGTTATGTCTATTTGATTGCTCATAAATCTAAAGCATTAGGCTACTTTAAGAGATTTATGAATCTAACAGAAAATCAATTAGACAAGAAAATTAAAGCACTATATATTGACCGTGGTCGTGAATACTTATCTGATCAGGTCAGAGGGTTATGTGATGAAAAAAATTAGTTTTTAGTTGACTACTTCTGTTGCTCCTCAATAAAATAGTGTTGCGGAAAGAAGTAATACAACTCTTCTTGAAATAGTTAGGTCTATGATGACACAAACGTATTTGCCTATAACCTATTAGGGTAAAGAATTGTTGACTGCCACATATATACTTAATCGTATGCCATCAAGACAGTGACTTATTACAATAAGACTCGATCTAATACCTAACCAAATAGTCTTGAAATTAATGCAACCTCAGTAAATAACTTGCTTACCTGAAACATCCATAAACAAGAATATACCGTGAAAAGCACAGGGAATATAAAGAAAAAACAAAGCAGATTAAATTCATAAAACTCTCATGCATGTACAGGTAGATATTCCACTCCTCTTTAATCATACTCCCCTTAAAATGGATATCAAACAAAATGAATATACATGATATACTACTCCCCAAATACTAAACTACTCTCACTTTTTTTGTCACGAAATGACAATGGGAAAGATACTATGGCAAACAACACATGCAAGAGAATATGCGAACAAAACTTACTCTCCCTTACTAACAGGCCTACTCAGTTAGCAAAAATATCACACGGGAAGTAAAACACTCATAGGTATGCACACAAAAAATGGTATGCAATAACATGAAGCACACACTGAGCAAAAAAAAATAAGTCAAAATTGACTGAAATATACTTCAAGCAAGTACAATGATACGCAGTCATTATTCAGCTGTTTATAACATGAGATGATATGCAGCACTGTAAATTTTGCTAAATACTACACACATCATGTTATGACATAAATGTAGGCATTGCATTTTCGCATGTGAAACCCGATGATGAGTCTCATTTGGAGGCACTACCTTTTGAGTCACGAAAGCCGCGGGAAACGGATATCGGAAGGGGAAATTCAGAATAAACAAGCTCACTGTCTTCGTTGGTGCTGCGTTCGCTACTTCGTTCGAACGGGAAACAGATTGCGGGTGTTCGTGTCGCGTTCGAGGAAGCGTTCGAACGGTGTCGGTAATTCTGGTTTTGCTGCTGGCCTCACACCCAGCCCATTTAGCTCCCCAAAGCCCATAAAACACATCCCAAATTAAATAAATAAATATTAATTTAAACATTAAACATTAAATAAAATATCTAAACCATTTACCAATTAAATAAGATATTTACCTAATTTAAATAATTTGAATATATTATATACTAAAACTAAAAAGAAGATATGCCTAATTAAAATCAATCCTAACCAATTAAAGCCAATCATATATTTGACTTCCTAATCTAATAAGATAATTACCAATATAAAATATTTGTATTCCTAAACCAACACAAATTAAATATTACAACTTCCTAATTTAAAATATTTTGTCCCCCCTCCCCTCCTCAATCTTGTGTATACCTTTCTCATCTCCCTAATTTGGAAACAAGATCTCTTCCTTGTGAGACAAGGTGAAACCCTAGCATCTTCTATATAACAACCTCTAACCAAAGCCATTCCTCTCCTTGACATAGATAATTCACACCCAAACACTCTCTCGAATCTCTCTAGACTCTCTCTACACACCACACACCAAGACTAAACAAAAAAAAAAAGAGAAAACACTTCACACATACACAAGAAAGAAAACAAAGAACCCACCCTCCATAGTCGAATCCAAAGCACCTACAACCACCCTCCATAGCCGAATCCAAAGCACCTACAACCACCATAGCCGAATCCACCAACTCACCCTTAGCCGAATCCTAAAACACGCCTAAACAACCTCCTAGATTACCTTAAAACAGCAGCCCAAATCCTTAAAAACAGTAACATAAAAACTGCATAGATAATCTTAAAAATAATCACATACAACTGCACTAAAAACCCACACAAACTTGGAATAGTTCATTGAAAACGTTAAAACAGGTGGCCCGTGCAGTGAGCAGCAAGACAGAGGCCGAATAGGAGCAGAACGGAGTTCGAATCGCAAGCAAAACAACAAAGCAGTGAGCTAGGACGCTGAACCAGTGAACCAGAAAAGTTGCGGAGCTTTACCCCCTTCCGATCTTCGTGAAACGCGAGTCCGAGAGACGGCTTAAAAGGTTAGACCTGAGGGTATCTTTCACACTTTGTTTCCTTTTCCGCATTATTTATTAAGTATTACTTGTATGATTGTCATGTTGAAATGCGTGTTGTGGTATTTGAGTAGATAAATATGCATGAATTATGAGATGTATATGTTGTGGGTATTGGATGAATGAGAGATGTGTCAACTCTCGCGGTATATCGGATGGAAACCCGGACATAAATTTCATAGCCGATTCCGAATGGACGGTAGTATGATCTGTACTCGGGCCACAACTCCACGTACCGCTTGGGTAAACGGCACCATCTTTCTTTCGTTGTGTTGCTTTTGCTTATTTAGTTTTCTTTACTTGAATTCAATATGTTGTTTATTTATGCATGATTCAATCAAGCGCATGGGCTTAGTGAGTTAGTCCAAAGGTCCTCCATTTGGGAGATAAAGAGCCGAAAAGGCCACCTTGTGACACTACTTCGCCGCGCCGGTTGATGTGTGTTCGGTTGGATGCAAGATACGTTCAATCGGGCATACTTAGTTTGATGTTATTGAGTTTATCTTTTATGTATGGTTCAATCAAGCGCATGGGCTTAGTAAGTGGAATGAAAGATCCCTTATGGGGAGGGGTTAAAACCTGTACCTTTACCACGATGCTTTGCCGCGCCGGTTGATGTGTGTTCAGATTGGATGTAAGATGTGTTCAATCGGGCATACTTGGTTGATATGATTGGTCTATTCTTGTATGTGTGATGTGACGCGCATGGGCTTAGTATGTTGGTCTAAAGGTCCTCTCTTTGAGAGATCAAGAGCCCCAAAAGGCCACCTTTACGGCAGTACTTAGCCCGCGCCCCTTTTATTTTGTGTTTATATGTTTGCGTCCCATTTCATGCATCAGGTCTGTTCCCGTTCGAACGCGTTACGAACGCAACTCGAACGCGCATGTGTTTTTTGCCTTATCATGTGTCAGGTCTCATTTCCGTTCGAACGCGTTAACAAACGCCATACGAACGTGAGCATTCTGTCTCATCATTTCCGTTCGAACGCGTTAACAAACGCCATACGAACGTGAGCATTCTGTTTCATTTCCGTTCGAACGCGTTTACGAACGCTACAAAACGAACGTGAACACACTGAACTGAGTCCTCTTCATTAGATTTCATGCATAGTTTTCCTAGTAGCTATCTCCACATGTATAAATACAAATATGTTAATGTATTACAATTCATATGCTTATGTCATGATAACATTTGAGTATTATTTCTTGCGGTATATCGGATGGAAACCCAGACGTAAATTCCGTAGCCGATTCCGAATGGACGGTAGTGCGGTCTGTACTTGGGCTACAATTCCACGTACCGCTTGGAAAATGCCCATATGTGTGCTTGTATGGTTAATATGTGTGCTTGTGTTTTCCTGAATGTGATATGCAAATAAAGTTGTATGTTCGTTGCTATCTTGATATATGTTAAGCATGCAATTTTAAATGTGAGATATATGTGAAATGTGTACATAAGTTTTATTTTAATATGAGAATTTAGAAGCATGATACTCTTGGAAATAAGTGTTACTTAAGCTTGATTAAATTATTACATAAATCCTTTCATTACAAGTGACATAAGTAAGGGACCATTCCGAACCCAACGGTTTGAGGTCTTCCCTTGCGAGGGGTGAGTGCGGCCTTAAATCTTTGTCCCGGTTCACACCGGGTGGCGACTCCATGTTATTTAGTACTTCCCAAACTAGGCCGCGAGCCTAGGAACGGCGTCGCCCAGGTTCTGTTGTCCACAGTCTGGCGACTCCACTGGGGATAGAAAGTTGGCCCCGAAATATTGTCTTGTAATGTTTGGATTTATGTTTTAATTGACCATGTCTATAGTGGATAAAGTGGGGGTTTAATCAAGGGCACTTTGAGGCTAGGTGATGGTTTGGTGTCTTCCTTCACTCACTACCTTTCTAGAAGGAAAAGCTGTGAGGACACCTATATGGCCATCTACTCGTAGCCTTTGTGATGGACTAATTTGGATGACTCGTTGTTTATTCCTGACAACAAGCGATAAGAGCCTAAGAGGCTTGGGTATTTAAGTGAGCCTCGCTCCACCTTCCCTCTGGGGAATCTACAACGGGAAATCCATTTGACAGTCCGTCACACACCATAGCTCATTGGCACGTACCTTAGTGTATAAAAAGGGATACGCTCACTTGGTCGCTTGAACCCTTGAGTGGGGAGACCTAGTTGTGGGCTATCCTTCGCCAGTGAGAGCCTTTGTCCATACTCTTGCAAATCCACCCATAGACTGGTTTGTATGGTTAAAGTAACAATTATTCCCTTGAGAATGTGCTTATGGACCATCCTCATTTGGATGCAGTTGGACTATTGTCAGAAATGCGGGCTTGCTGGGCCATTTAAACTGGGGCAAGTTCGTACTGTATGACTATTAGGCCCAAGGCTTCTGAAATGTTGATGGGCCATTATGTAAAAATTATAATGTTATGTTTGCATTATCTCCCTTCTATGCTTATGTTTGGGAACATCATCGTTCGGATCCATTTGGACCATTTGTCATGGGATATGGGCTTGTTGGGCCATTTAAACTGGGACAAGGATGTATTCCATGACTATTGGGCCAAAGGCGTCTAAGTGTTGGTGGGCCACCTTGTGCTTGTTTTCGGAATATTATCATTTGGATTTAGTTGGGCTCTTTGCCATAAGACATGAACTCGTTGGGCCATTTAAACTGGGACGGGTTCACCCTTATGACAGTTGTCCCAAAAGCTTCTAAAATGATAATAGGCCGATTTGTTTGAGAATTTTATTTGATTTAAAATATGTTATATACTTCTTATGCATATCATGCATGCATATACCTTGTTAACATCCTCTGTGTCTTAAAAGACACCATAGATACCGTTTGGGTTAGAGAAGGAACCAGACTCACTAAAAGAACAAGTATGAGTGAATCCGATAATGAGGTGTCCCGTATGGATCAGTTAGAGAATGGTCTCGCCAAGATCACTGAACAGTTGCAGGCTTTGACTACTGCTATGGCTGGTATAGCTGGGTCTCGTGCCGGGGTTCATTCTGGGGATGTGAGGCAAGAGGAATCTCCGAACAGATTGGGGGATGATATCCCCGCTTTTGATGATGATATGGCAGAGTATGCAGCAGGCAGAGTATCTGGGTCTCAGACAGAGTTACAGAAACTTCGGGATCAGGTTGAGTCGGTTACCCGCAAGATGAGGGGTAAGAATGAGGATTTGCTGGATTATGACACATTGACTTTTGAGGAACAGTTGCCTGCACAGTTCAAGATGCCGGATATGGCTAAGTTCAACGGGAATGGGGATCCGAGGGTGCATCTCCGACAGTTTGTATCAGTCATGAGTTCAGTTGGCTTATCTCAGCGCCAGGTACAGAAAATGTTTGGAATGTCGCTTGAAGGAGCTCCCGTGGTATGGTACCACAGTTTGGAGAAGAAAGTAAAGGAAGATTGGAGGGAGTTGGCCGATGCTTTCCTGAAGCAATATGTCACTGACTTGGAGATCGATTGTCACTCCGTGATCTGGAGAATGTTAAGCAGAAAGCGGAGGAGAGTTTTAAGGAGTATGTGGACCGGTGGAGGGGTCAATTATTGAAATGCAGACTAGGCCTTCGGAGAAGGATCAGATCAAGATGATTATCAAGGGCACCAAGCCCTCCATTTACGGCAAGTTGAGGAGGATGACCTCCATGATTGCAGACTTTCGGCAGTTGAGGGAAACTGTCATGGATATTGAGGAAGAAGAGGCCGAGAATAGAAAATTCTATGGTCTAACAGGAGGCCCATTGGGGGAACATCGGGAACAAAGCCCGTTTCTCTGCTGAAATTGCTGATATCCGGAACAGGCAGTTTTCCAACTTGGGAAGGCCCCTGTCTAAGGTGCTAGAGAAATTGAAGAGGCAAGGGCTTTTAAAACCCTTGGATACCAAACAATTACCCAATCCCCTACCATCACATACCATATTACTAACTAAGCCTTTACTGCCACTTCCACCAACAAAAAGGCCATGACACCGACAACTGCGCCCGACTCCGCCATGAATCCAAGACCTAATAGACTCCAAGAAAATACCCAACCCAGAAACAGAACAGCCCGACACACATAAACCCCTTACCCAACTACCGTGCTGTACCACCACCAGCCTACATGATCAATTCTGGCCTCCCAGAAGACCTTGTCCTAAAATCCTTTCACCCTCAAGCCTTTTGCCTGGGAATCTGGGATAGTACTAGTGAGGATGAGTTTGAGCAGAAGAAAAACTTTTGGCTTGATTTCTCTAGCAGTGATGAGGAGGAAGTAAGGGGAATGACACGTAGCGGTCGTTTTTACAATGATATGGCGGAAAAGGGTAAGGAAGCTTTGACAGATGGTAGAGAGTAGTTGAGACTGCAGAAATACTGAAGGGGATGTAGTGCTGAGGCAATTGAGGAAGACTAGAGCACAAGTCAGTATCTGGGAACTATTGTGTGCATCTCGGAGCATAGACAGGCTATGGTTGAGGCCTTGAGCAAGATTGTGGTACCAGAGGATGCCAACCCCGCAATGTTTGTTGGGTCGGTTCAGAAAGAAGCTTTGCAGATATCATTTTCTGAGGATGAACTCCCGGCGGAGGGGAGAAATCATAACAGGCCTCTATTTATCAGGGCCGAGGTGAGGGGCAAGAAAACTTCATTGTGATGGTGGATGACGGTTCGTCCATCAATGGTGTGCCCGTTGAAAATTCTGCTGGCAAGATTGGTAGAATGTTTGAAAGCAACAGACTTGGACCCCTCCAGTATTACTATTAAAGCTTATGATGACAGTAAGCGGGGAGTTAAGGTACCTTTGTGGCTATGGTCAAGGTAGGGCCGATTGAAGATGAGGTTGAGTTCACAGTGCTGGACATCCAGCCACTTTGCTTTATTGTTGGGAAGGCCTTGGTTTCACAAACTTGGGGGCGTGCCTTCCACTTTGCATCAGATGATCAAGTTCCCGTATAAGGGAGAAGTTGTTACTATCCGAGCTGAGGTAGATAATGTCGTGGCTGCCTTGGAGATACAACATTTCACGAGTTTCAGGTGTCAGCTACTTTTGAGGAATGGGTGGATCCTAGGGTGGCTAGGATTAGGAGAAGATGAAGTTTGAGCCAGGTAAAGGTTCCAAAATTGCCGGATTTCAGAGGACAGACTACTCGGAAAGGTTTGGGGTACAAATCTGACGAAGAAAAGCCAAAGGTCAAGAAATGGCCTGAACTATTGCATTTAACTTGGGTACACTTGGAACCCCCCAAAGAAATTTTAATTGCAAGTGAAGTAACCTCCGAAGAGAGGGAGAAACTAGAAGAAGTGTTGGTTAGATATGCCAAAGTATTTGCTTGGTCTTATGAGGACATGCCCGGGGTAGACAGAAACATTGCCCACACACAATACCAACTTATCCGAATATGAGGCCAGTAAAGCAGAAACTTCGACGGATGAGACCGGAATGGGCTGAGAAAGTCAGGGAGGAAGTTAAGAAGCAGATAGATGTGGGGTTCCTGGAAGTGGTAAAATATCCTGAATGGTTGGCTAACATAGTACCGGTACCAAAGAAAGATGGGAGGTCAGAATGTGTGTGGACTACAGAGATCTCAATAAAGCTTGTCCGAAAGATGATTTCCCTTTGCCGCATATAGATGTTCTGGTTGATAGTGCGGCTTTGTCTGCTATGTATTCATTTGCAGATGGATTTTCAGGGTACAATCAGGTTCTCATGGCTGAAGAAGATAAACACAAGACTGCATTTGTTACCGAGTGGGGTACCTATTGTTACAAGGTGATGCCGTTCGGGCTTAAGAATGCAGGAGCTACTTATCAGCGGATGGCCACTACACTCTTCCATGACTTAATGCACAAAGAGATTGAGGTGTATGTGGATGACATGATGGTGAAATCAGAAACGAGAGTTGGGCATATTGAGGCATTGGAAAGGTTCCTTCAGAGAGTTGACAGATATAACCTGCGGCTTAACCCCAAGAAATGTGTGTTTGGGGTGACATCAGGGAAATTGCTTGGTCATACAGTGGGAATGGGCGGAATAGAGGTAGACTCCGAAAAGATCAAGGCAATCACAGAAATGCCTGCACCGAAGACAGAAAAGGAAGTCAGGGCATTCTTGGGAAAGATTCAGTACATCAGTCGGTTTATTGCCAAGTTGACATCGGTATGTGAGCCTATCTTCAAACTGTTGAGAAAAGATCAGCCAGTAAGATGGAATGAACAGTGTCAGACCGCCTTCGACAGAATCAGAGAGTACTTGGTGAAGCCACCCGTATTGAAACCTCTGAGGCCGGGTAGACCTTTGATATTGTATTTGGCTATAGAATCAGAAGCATTGGGGGGTATGATGGTACAGGCAGATGAGACAGGAGTAGAACATGCAGTTTATTATCTGAGTAAGAAGATGCTCCCGTATGAGGCTCGATATCAGGAGGTTGAGAAGATCTGTCTTGCAGTGGTATGGGCTTCCAGAAAGTTGCGACATTACTTCCAGTCTTACAGGATCCAGGTGGTGGCAAAGGAGAATCCTCTGAAATATCTTCATTCAGTGCCTTCACTAGTGGGAAAACTGGGCCGATGGTTGGTATTGTTGACAGAGTTTGACATTGAGTATATCACCTCCAAAGTGATCAAGGGAGGAGCGAGCAGTAGCGGAGTTTCTGGCATTGCAACCTGTTGAGGGGGATCAGTATAAGTTTGAGTTTTCCAGATGAAGAGATCCAAGCAATAACAGTTCAGAGATGGAAGATGTATTTTGATGGAGCAGTGAATTACAAGGGAGCCGGAATTGGGATCGTGATAGTAACCCCCGAGGGAGAGACTTTGCCTTTGGCCAAGAGGTTGACATTCAGAGTGACTAATAACATGGCCGAGTACGAAGCATGTGCTTTTGGTTTGACAACATTGATAGCCTTGAAGGCCGCGAGTGTGGAAATCTACGGAGATTCTATGTTAGTAGTCCAGCAGATGCGAGGAGAATGGGAATTGAAGGAAGAACGGTTGAAGCCTTACCTTTTTCACCTCAGAAAATTGGCACAGGTTATCCCCGAGTGTAAGTTTCAGCACCTCCCGAGGGAAGAGAATCAGATAGCAGACGCATTGGCTACACTAGCGGCGACTTGGGAAAATCCAGAGAATTAGTGATGAGACCGTTGGTACTGACAACAGCAAGTAAACCTGCTTATGAGATAGAAAGAATTCTGGAAGTTGAGGTTGACGACGGTAAACCTTGGTATTGTGACATTCAGAGGTATCTGGAACATGGTGAATTCCCGGAAGGGGCGGGCAGAAAAGACAGAATAGCCATTCAGAAGTTGGCTTCCCAGTACGTGACTTTGAGGGGGGAACTGTACAAGAGGCAGGCAAACGGTATTCAGTTGAAGTGTTTAAGAAAGGAAGAAGCTCAACATGTAATGGAAGAAGTACACGCCGGGGTATGTGGTCCGCACATGAACGGGTTGAATCTGTCCCGCAAGATAGTGAGACAATGTTTTTATTGGTCAACTATGGAAACAGACTGCGCAAGATGGTAAAGCACTGTCATGACTGTCAAGCACATGGTAAATGAATCACTTACCACACAGAATTACACGGGTTGTCAGAGCCGTGGCCTTTCTCAGCATGGGGAATTGATATGATTGGGGAATTCGACCAAATGCATCAAATGGGCATCGCTTCATAGTGGTGGCAGTAGATTACTTCTCAAAGTGGGTGGAAGCCGAATCCTTCCGTAATGTTACAGAAAGCGAAGCAATGCAAAGTTCATAGCTCGGAACCTCATTTGTCGGTATGGTATGCCGCATCATGTAGTGACAGACCACGGGTCCAGTTTCAAGGAGAGACAAAGGCAATGTACAGAGGCATGGGATAGGCCACCACAAGTCATCACCGTACAGGCCGCAGGCAAATGGGGCAGTTGGGCAGCCAACAAGACTATAAAGACAATTTTAGCCAAGATGACAGAAAATTGTAGAGATTGGGCCGAGAAATTACCGTATGCCTTGTGGGGGTACAGAACATCAGTAAGAACGGCAACAGGGTCCACACCTTACTCCTTGGTCTACGGGATGGAAGCAGTATTACCAGTAGAAGTGGAAATACAGTCCCTGAGGGTATTAGCAGAGGCAGAATTACCGGAACAAGAATGGGCCGCACAGAGATTTGATCAGTTAGCACTGTTGGATGAGAAGAGAACGAAGTCTCTGTATCACATGCAGTTGTATCAGAATAGACTAGCCCGGGCATTCAACAAGAAAGTTCGTCCCACAAAGATCAGAAAGGGTGATTTGGTACTTAAGCAGTCGAGGCCGTCGACGACAGATCCGAGAGGGAAATCAGGCCTAACTGGGAAGGACCTTACATCGTTCAGAAAGTCATGGGAAATGGAGCAGTGAAACTATCAGACTTGGAAGGAAACGAGTTCACCGAGCCGATCAACGTAGACAGATTAAAGCAGTACTTTGCCTGAGGGAGAGAAGACTGAGCAGTCACCACAAGGATCGACAGAAGATCTAACCCAACGGAATAGGGAAATCATTCATGCATACACGTAACGTTGCATTCTCTTTGTGTTTGTTTCTGTTTTGTGTTCGCAGGTTCAAAGAAAGAAGAAAGCGGCAAGAATGAGCCAAGCAACGTCAACACAATTTCAGTTTTTGGGGTGAGTCCCAAGGGCGAGGCCCACATCAGCTTGGGGCGAGGCCCATATCATGTCATCTCCAGGTATGGAGACACATCATCGGTTCGAGGGCGAGGTCCCTATAGTCAGCGGTATTGGGTCGAGGTGCCCAGGGTCGAGGTGCCCCCGTTCGTTGTCAGTTGTAGTTCCGGGTCGAGGTGCCCAGGGTCGAGGTGCCCACTACATCATCAGTTCGAGGGAGGGTCTCTATATTCAGCGGTGTTGGGTCGAGGTGCCCAGGGTCGAGGTGCCCCCGTTGTCAGTTGTAGTTCGGGTTCGAGGTGCCCACTACATCATCAGTTCGAGGGCGAGGTCCCTATAGTCAGCGGTGTTGGGTCGAGGTGCCCAGGGTCGAGGTGCCCCCATTGTCAGTTGCAATTATTGGGACGCGTACCAGGATCGAGGTCCGCTGCAGTACCAACTCAACTCGAGGCGGCAGCCGAGCCAGGTAAGTAAAATGCATTGCATAACTTTGATAGGATTGTTCAAAGTCACACACTGCACAAGTCCCATCAAAGTGGGGGCGACTGTAGGCATTGCATTTTCGCATGTGAAACCCGATGATGAGTCTCATTTGGAGGCACTACCTTTTGAGTCACGAAAGCCGCGGGAAAACGGATATCGGAAGGGGAAATTCAGAATAAACAAGCTCACTGTCTTCGTTGGTGCTGCGTTCGCTACTTCGTTCGAACGGGAAACAGATTGCGGGTGTTCGTGTCGCGTTCGAGGAAGCGTTCGAACGGACGGTAATTCTGGTTTTGCTGTTTTGCTGCCTCACACCCAGCCCATTTAGCTCCCCCCAAAGCCCATAAAACACATCCCAAATTAAATAATAAATAAATTAATTTAAACATTAACATTAAATAAAATATCTAAACCATTTACCAATTAAATAAGATATTTACCATTTAAATAATTTGAATATTTATATACTAAAACTAAAAAGAAGATATGCCTAATTAAAATCAATCCTAACCAATTAAAGCCAATCATATATTTGACTTCCTAATCTAATAAGATAATAACCAATATAAAATATTGTATTCCTAAACCAACACAATTAAATATTACAACTTCCTAATTTAAAATATTTTGTCCCCCCTCAATCTTGTGTATACCTTTCTCATCTCTCCTAATTTGGAAACAAGATCTCTTCCTTGTGAGACAAGGTGAAACTCTTGGCATCTTCTATATAAACAACCCCTAACCAAAGCCATTCCTCTCCTTGACATAGATAATTCACACCCAAAACTCTCTCGAAATCTCTCTAGACTCTCTCTACACACCCAAGACTAAACAAAAAAAAAGAGTAAACACTTCACACATACACAAGAAAGAAAACAAAGAACCCACCCTCCATAGTCGAATCCAAAGCACCTACAACCACCCTCCATAGCCGAATCCAAAGCACCTACAACCACCATAGCCGAATCCAGAACTCACCCTTAGCCGAATCCTAAAACACGCCTAAACAACCTCATAGATTACCTTAAAACAGCAGCCCAAATCCTTAAAAAACAGTAACATAAAACTGCATAGATAATCTTAAAAATAATCACATACAACTGCACTAAAAACCCACACAAACTTGGAATAGTTCATTGAAAAAACGTTAAAACAGGTGGCCCGTGCAGTGAGCAGCAGGACAGAGGCCGAATAGGAGCAGAACGGAGTTCGAATCGCAAGCAAAACAACAAAGCAGTGAGCTAGGACGCTGAACCAATGAACCAGAAAAGTTGCGGAGCTTTACCCCTTCCGATCTTCATGAAACGCGAGTCCGAGAGACGGCTTAAAAGGTTAGACCTGAGGGTATCTTTCACACTTGTTTTCCTTTTCCGCATTATTTATTAAGTATTACTTGTATGATTGTCATGTTGAAATGCGTGTTGTGGTCTTTGAGTAGATAAATATGCATGAATTATGAGATGTAATGTTGTGGGTATTGGATGAATGAGAGAGATGTGTCAAATCTCGCGGTATATCGGATGGAAACCCGGACATAAATTTCATAGCCGATTCCGAATGGACGGTAGTATGATCTGTACTCGGGCCACAACTCCACGTACCGCTTGGGTAAACGGCACCATCTTTCTTTCGTTGTGTTGCTTTTGTTTATTTAGTTTTCTTTACTTGAATTCAATATGTTGTTTATTTATGCATGATTCAATCAAGCGCATGGGCTTAGTGAGTTAGTCCAAAGGTCCTCCATTTGGGAGATAAAGAGCCGCAAAGGCCACCTTTGTGACACTACTTCGTCGCGCCGGTTGATGTGTGTTCAGTTGGATGCAAGATACGTTCAATCGGGCATACTTAGTTTGATGTTATTGAGTTTATCTTTTATGTATGGTTCAATCAAGCGCATGTGCTTAGTAAGTGGAATGAAAGATCCCTTATGGGGAGGGGTTAAAACCTGTTACCATGATGCTTTGCCGCGCCGGTTGATGTGTGTTCAGATTGGATGTAAGATATGTTCAATCGGGCATACTGGGTTGATATGATTGGTTCTATTCTTGTATGTGTGATGTGACGCGCATGGGCTTAGTATGTTGGTCTAAAGGTCCTCTCTTTGAGAGATCAAGAGCCCCAAAAGGCCACCTTTACGGCAGTACTTCGCCGCGCCCTTTTATTTTGTGTTTATGTATTGCGTCCCATTTCATGCATCAGGTCTGTTCCCGTTCGAACGCGTTTACGAACGCAACTCGAACGCGCATGTGTTTTTGCCTTATCATGTGTCAGGTCTCATTTCCGTTCGAATGCGTTAACAAACGCCATACGAACGTGAGCATTCAGTCTCATTTCCGTTCGAACGCGTTAACAAACGCGATACGAACGTGAGCATTCTGTTTCATTTCCGTTCGAACGCGTTTACGAACGCTACTCGAATGTGAGCATTCTGTTTCATTTCCGTTCGAACGCGTTTACGAACGCTACACGAACGCGAACACACTGAACTGAGTCCTCTTCATTAGATTTCATGCATAGTTTTCCTAGTAGCTATCTCTACATGTATAAATACAAATATGTTAATGTATTACAATTCATATGCTTATGTCATGATAACATTTGAGTATTATTTCTCGCGGTATATCGGATGTAAACCCAGACGTAAATTCCTTAGCCGATTCCGAATGGACGGTAGTGCGGTCTGTACTTGGGCTACAATTCCATGTACCGCTTGGAAAAATGCCCATATGTGTGCTTGTATGGTTAATATATGTTCTTGTGTTTTCCTGAATGTGATATGCAAATAAAGTTGTATGTTCGTTGCTATCTTGATATATGTTAAGCATGCAATTTTAAACGTGAGATATATGTGAGATGTGTACATAAGTTTTATCTTGAATATGAGAATTTAGAAGCATGATACTCTTGGAAATAAGTGTTACTTAAGCTTGATTAAATTATTACGTAAATCCTTTCATTACAAGTGACATAAGTAAGGGACCATTCCGAACCCAACGGTTTGAGGTCTTCCCTTGCGAGGGGTGAGTGCGGCCTTAAATCTTTGTCCCGGTTCACACCGGGTGGCGACTCCATGTTATTTAGTACTTCCCAAACTAGGCCGCGAGCCTAGGAACGGCGTCGCCCAGGTTCTGTTGTCCACAATAAACACAAAAGCATACCAAGTACTTGCGTGAAAAATAAGTGCACAACGAATTCAGCCTTAATACCTTATTTTATGAGCATGATACAACCAAAGAAATCTCATCTCTTGACATACCAAGACCACAAAATATATGTTCAAGCCCAACACCATGAGGACCTGAAAATAAGCAATATTGGTTGCATGCTATAACAATCTCCCCATAAATAAGATGAGCTCATAATAAAAACTATTTCAAGTGAAGGATTTTTGCCCTTATCTTTTAAATTTTGGCCCATTGGTTCTTTTGCTCTTGAGTCTCATGTAAACTATTTTTTTTAAATTACTAGGGAATAGTATAAGGTTATCTAATCAAAGGCCATACTATTTAGTGAGAAAGTACGGTAGAGATTATATTGCCGGTCTAAAAATTCATACATACGACCAAGCCTTGAAAATAATAAAAAAATGTGTATGTGAAGTGCAAACACAAGATATACTAAAGGTTTTTATCACACACACTCATGCAAATAAAGCATAAAAAAATAAAAGCATATTACACATACATAAACATGTATCCTACATACCAGGATCACATGCAACAAGCTTTTCATGCTCCAACAAGCCAGAAAAATATTTTTGATCTTTTTCATTATATATATATATATATATATATATTTGTATTTTTCATTTTTTAACTCAATAATAAGAAAAGACACAACAAGGCTTGTCAATATGTAATGATAAGTGGAATTGTATCCCGAGTGCAGATCATACTACCAACTATTCGAAATCGACTATGAAATTTATGTCCGGATTTCCATCATATATACCAAGGGACAAAAACAAAGAACAACACACACACATATATTCAGTAAAAAAAAATAGACGTGCAAAAATATAAAACACACGCACACACACATGCAATGAGAAAACAAATTCAACTTCTAAGAAGAGTTACACTGAAGTTCACTCTCATCATGCCTTTCAGGATCAATGCATTCAAAAGTAGATGGGAAGTCATCTTGCTTCCTCACCCAAACTGTCTAAGGAATCTCTTCCACTTGAGAATTCCTAGTCAACACATCAAGTTTCTCACTAAGGAATTGTGCTTATTTGGTTAGTGCAGAAACTTGAGACACTAGATTTGAGGAATCAAATCTAGATGACACACTCTTAGGTATTTCTTATGTTTGTGAAGCATAAATAACTTAGTCCTAATGTGTTCTCTCGAACTCTATAAAATCCTATGTCATATTCTCTAGATCTATTCAAAATCCCCTCTCGAGTGATAGATTCTAAACATTCATCATCTTCAATTGTGGCCAACAATCAAGAAGCATTAAACTCAAAAGAATATAAATAAATTAATAAAACTTCATAACAAAATTAACAATCAATACAAGGTTCAAGCATAGATTACATCATTCTCCAGAATTAAGGAGTTTAGTTCATGACAAAAGATAAAAATAATAATAAACAAGTCATGAATCTAATGGAAATCATTAGAGTTCTAAGAAAGAAATAAGAAGATAAAACCCGAATTGAATCTCTTCCTCCTCGGATGTCACCGTCTTAATCTCCCCTTGTTGCTCTTCAATCCTCTTCTTGGATCTCTAAAAATATTTGTTTCTGTGTTTTGTGCAGTGTATTAGCCTCCCCTTTAATTCTGGACGAACTGTTATATTTATAGTGGAGACTGAGAGTCATTGGGTATCATTAGGGATCTTAAAAACCCTAAAAACCAAATATGGATCGTGCCTGACTTTTTACGCAGCGCCGCGGCCCTGTTAATTGGCGCCATGATGAGCGGAAAATATATCAATATTTACCGCCCCTTTAACTTAATATTTTGTTTAGTTTCTCGGGTTTGATGAACGTTTTGATGTGTTTTAGTTTATTTTACAGATAAAATAATATCGGGTCTCAATGAAATCATTTAGGATGAAATATGGGTCAAATAAGGGCAATTATTGGACTTGATATATTAATTTTGGAGATTGGAAACTTGAAAGGGCGTTTTGACGAAGTGCAATTTTGGGAATTCCAGTTTTGCGCATCTGTCGTATTTTGGGCATAACGTTTTACTCAGATATCGGATTGAGCTGATTCAAGTGCCAGATTAAAGAAGACTCAAAGATCTATAACTTTGAAAGATAAAATATTTTCGAATTCTGAAGAGTTAATGACCGAAATTGATTAACCATCCAGAAGTGAGTGATGTGTAATTATTAAAGTCATTATCAATCATTTTCAAAGCAAAATATAAATTAATAAATCATTAATAAAAATTATCAAATCAACACCAAACAAGATAAGCAATTAGTGGAGCAATTATGGATTTGGTGGAGTAATTAGTGGAGAAATTAATAATGGATTTGGTGGAGAATTTGATGGATGATTTGATATAGGCAAAATTTTGCCTATAAATACCAAGCCATTTCATTTGTAAAATTCATACTTTCTTCTTTGAAATTCCTAATGAATAAATAAGAAGATTGTATCTTGTTTGTTTATTTACAGCTTCCAGTAATTAATTTCCGCTTTCGCACTTTCTTTTCTTTACTTTTCAGTTTTTACTTTCCGCAATTTACTTTTACGCACAAACATTTTCTTTCTTTACTTTTGCAGTTTTTATTTTTCAAGCAATGAGGAGGTAACTCCCATTTGCTGGGGTAAAAGGTAAAGCTTTTATTATTGCTATCTAGATTAATCTCCCTTAAATATAAAATATAACTATTTAAAATCTGACTTAATGAGGATAGCGCTATATTGGCCGGTTGGAAATTAATTATAAATTGGTTTTAACCTGACTAAGTATGGATACCGGCTGGTTGGTCGGTTGGTAATTATTATTAATTTGACTTAATCAGGATACCGCATATATGGCTGGTTGGTAATTATCACGCAAAGTTAATATATTATATTAAGGGAGATATCTAAAATAGTAGTAATAAAAGTTGATCCTCTAACCCCAACATTTTCTTTTATTGTACTTTTACTTTATTTAATTTCAGTAATTTACTTTTCAGCAATTTATTTTCAGCAATTTACTTTTAGTAATTTACTTTTTTTTTTACTTTTTACTTTTTACTTTTACTTTTTACTTCTTTTTTTTTACTTTTCAGCAATTTACTTTTCAGTATTTAATTTTCAGAATTTACTTTAATTCTTTTATTTTATTTAAATTTTTACTACCCGTAAATATGTGTCGTAACTAAGCCAGTTATCTGGGGTTGTGATGAAATCCAATATCACCGGTTTATAAGGGGTTAAATTATAGTTTGGGTAATATAAAGATTTATTTATTGAGTCTTAATCTCAATGCTTTTTATTAACTGGCCATTAATAAAATTGAACTGGTAAACTTAAAATGAACTAGACATAGGGATTTTAAGTTTAAGACCTTAGACTCAATAGCCCACGATCTTCATTGAGGATAGATAACCCTTTAATAGATTTCCTTACAGGATAGGAATATACCTGTCGGGCGGGGGTAGCCATAATTGGAACTTAATCTTAATGAATCCAGGTAATTTGGTTGACATAGACATATGGTTCAATTGGGTTAAACTGGGTATTTGTGTCTGAACATCGACAGAGGCTCACACATAATTTAGTGTTCCAAGTTAATAAATCAATATTTTACCCAACTATAAGATAACCACTTCATCTTTAAAATGATATTGCAAAGAAATCACAACCCTAGATAGTTTTTAATATTGAATTTTCTTAAACCTACTTTCGAACAACTTTATTTACTTATTTTTAAATTTAGAATCGTCACCTTTTCAAATCAATCAAACAACCTGTTAGATACTAGTAATCATTTGACCTCATAAAATTAATAGAATAGATATTAAGTCCTCGTGGGATCGATACTTTTTATACTACTTGAACGATACGTGCGCTTGCGTTATACGCGTGTGTTTACGCCGGTCAAGTTTTTGGCGCCGTTGCCGGGGACTTATTTATCTTTTACTATTAGTTTAGGGGTTAGATACGTTACATGTATCTAATTTCTTTTTACTTATTGTTTTTGTTTTCTTGTGTTTCAGGTTTTCAGAAACTTCATGAGACGAACTAGAAGCTTTGAACTCCGACCGCTTGACTCAGAAATTGAAAGAACCATCAGACAGCTGAGAAGGGAAAGGCGAGAAGGCCAAGAAGCTTTAGTCAACATGGAACCTGAACCTTTGAACATTGCACCACCAATTCCCATTCGAGACAAAACCATTTCGGTGGTTGACAGACTTATTTCCTGTATTGTACTTCCTCCCTTACCAGCAAATGCGTGTGACATCAAAACATGCATTCAGATGATTCAGCACTCAGTTCAGTTCGGGGGAATGCAACTGAAGATCATAATTCCCACATCAGCAACTTCCTGGAAGTTTGCGGCACTTTCAACTACAACAGAGCATCAGAAGAAGCAATGAGACTGCGAGTTTTTCCATATTCCTTGAAGGACAGAGCTAAAGCTTGGCTACATTCACTACCAGCAGGTTCCATCACAACTTGAGCACTTTAGCCACCAAATTTCTTGCAAAGTACTTTCCACCAGCCAGAACCGGAAAACTGAGGAATGACATCACATCCTTTGTACAACAAGATTCAGAATCCCTCTGCGAAGCTTGGGAAAGGTACAAAGATTTACTCCGGAAATATCCTCACCATGAGATTCCAAAATGCCTTCAAGTCCAAACATTCTATAATGGACTTTCTGGAATAATGAGAACCACAATCGATGCTGCTGCTGGAGGAGCTTTAATGGCAAAAGGAGAAGATCAAGCCTGGGAACTAATCGAAGAAATGGCCAACAACAATTCCTTGTGGCCAATAGAAATGAGCATGATCCAAAGAATTGCAGGAATTTATGAAAGTGGAGCCAATACAGCAGTCAACGCCAAGCTGGATCAGATATGCAAATTTATGGAGACTCTTACCACTGGATCCACAAGTTCACCATATGGAGGAGCACCAGAGTCAAACCAACTTGAAGAAACGGTGAATTATGTCAGCAATTTCAACAGACAATGGAACAATCCATATTCCAACACCTACAACCCAGGGTGGAGGAATCATCCCAATTTTTCATGGAGCAATAATTCAGGCCAACAGCAGAACTATCCACCACCTAAATTCCAGCAACATAACAAATGCCAGGAACAGACAAATGAACCAGGAATAACAGAAGTGTTGACCCACTTGAAAAAGATAAAAGCAAAACACAACTCTCAAGCAGGAGGATATGATGCTATTTTTCAATCTCAAGCAGCAAGATATGATGCTATGTTTCAATCCCAAACAGCATTAATTCAAAGTCAATCAGCTTCTATTAAAACACTGGAGAATCAAATTAGACAACTGGCCAATGCTCAGAGTTACAGACCGCCAGGTACCCTTCCTAGCAACACAGAGCCAAATCCAAGGAACATGGGGAATGAGCAATGTCATGCCATCATGTTAAAAAGCGGTACTGAAATCAACAAAGATGTTGGAATCAAGGCAACAAAAATTGAAGATTTTCCAAAAGAAACAAAGCAACAGATGGAGGAAAAAGAAGCAAAGGAATAAGAACAGATCACTACACCTCCACATTTTCCTCAGCGTCTTCAGAAGAACAAATTGGACAAGAAGTTTTCTCGGTTCCTGGAGATCTTCAAAAAGCTGCATATCAACATTCCATTTGCAGAAGCGTTTGAACAAATGCCCACCTATGCCAAATTCATGAAATATATTCTTTCACGAAAACGAAGATTGGGAGATTACGAGACAGTAGCATTAACAAAAGAATGCAGTGCCATCATTCAGAGGAAACTTCCCCCGAAGTTGAAAGATCCTGGCAGTTTCACTGTTCCTTGCTTCATAGGAGAACATAACTTTGGTAAGGCTTTGTGTGATTTATGTGCGAGTGTTAACTTGATGCCTTTTTCTATTTTCAGGAAATTACAGATTGGAGAAACAATGCCAACTTCAGTCTCACTGCAACTTGCTGATAGAACGCTCGTATTTCTAAGAGGCGTAGTTGAGGATGTGCTGGTCAAGGTTGACAAATTCATTTTCCCAGCAGATTTTATTGTCCTTGATATGGAGGAAGACGCAGACGTGCCAATCATCATTGGGAGACCATTCTTGGCTACAGGTCGAACCATTATTGATGTACAAAAAGGAGAATTAACCATGAGGGTATAGGACCAAGAAGTAACATTCAATGTTTTCAAGGCCATGAATTTCCCAGATGATGAAAAGAAGGAGGAATGTTTCAAACTCGATGTGATACACAGTACCATTCAGAACTCTGATGAAAGACAAAGTTCTACTGACAAACTTAAAACATGTCAATTGCCTGTAAAGCCTAAAGATAAAATATCTTTTGTACTGAAGGAGCCAATTCTTGCACTACAAGCAACAGAAGAGAAAAAGTTCCACCAGCTCAACGAATTGGAGGAATTTCACAATCAGACTTTTGATGATGCCAAATTGTACAAAGAAAAGGGCAAGAAGAGACATGATGAGAAGTTAGTGCGCATACAACTGGAACCAGGGCAGAAGGTACTGTTAAACAAATCAAGAGTGAAATTCTTCCCATGGAAGCCAAAATCACGGTGGTCAGGTCCATTTGTGATCACCAAAGTTTTACCAAATAGAGCCGTTAAGATACATGATCCTGACGCTAACAAAACTTTCAAGGTTAAAAACAAGCGTGTCAAGCACTACTGGGGAGAATCATTTGGGCGACAAAAAGAAAGTGTTACACTTTCAGATCCAGCTTAACGTTCGAGAAGTCAAGTCTGGCTGACGACTTTAAACTTAGCGCTAGCAGGGAGGCAACCCATGCAATTTGTGTATATATTGTGATCTGGTGTGTTTAATTTTTGCAGGTTTAGTCATTTCACGATGGAATAAGCTCTCGCAAATCTTCACAAGCAATTTCCTTCTCTCCCTCAAAAATCTCTGATGAAAGTATACAAAGCTCGCTTGGAACGGATGAGATTATTGATGATCGAAGGAAAGAGCACATATGCTAAAAGAGAAGCAGCACAAGAATTGGGTCGAGTCTTAGCTGCAAGAAATATGCACTTAATATATGGCGGAGGCAATCTTGGACTTATGGGGATCGTTTCAAAAGCTGTACAGAAATGAGGCAGTCACGTTTTGGGAATCATCCCAAAACCCTTGGCAGAAGCAAATCTTATTGAACCATCAAACGGAGAAGAACTGATCGTGCCATGTATGTCTAAACGTTTGGTAGAAATGATTAATTGTGCTGATGCTTTTATTGCTTTGCCAGGTGGCTTGGGTACATTGGAGGAAATTTTTATAGTACTATCTTGGGCGAACCTGAACATACACCAGAAACCAATTGGACTGCTCAACGTTGATGGATTTTATGATTTTCTTTGTGTGTTTCTTAATGATGCTCGGAGAAATGGGTTAGTGTCAAAACCTTTGAAAGAACTCCTCTTCACTGCCAGAACTGCTCCGGATCTAATAGACCAACTCATAGCCTATGAACCACAAGTTGACCCTATCCTTTCAAAGATAAATTGGTCCGAGGACGATCGTGGTAAGAGGCATAGGATTAATCTGGATCTTAACCTTTAATTTCCTGTAGATTTCAGCTAACCAGGTACGACCTTCTTAACTCTCCTTTTACTGTTTAAGACATTGGGGACAATGTCTCATTTAGGTTTGGGGGAGGAAATTAGTTGATTAGTACCTTGTTTTTAGTTTGTGTGTTGTTTTTATTTTTAGTCCAAATTTTTTCGAAAAATACAAAAAAATTGAAAAATTTTCAAAAAAATTACAAAAATATTTTGCGTTTTTGTGTTTTGACTAAAAATGTGAAATTGGTAAGAGATAGCTGAGTAAGGAGTTTCCACTCCTGAGACGTATCTCAAACCTATTTGAAACAAGTTAATTTTTGTTTATTTCATTTTGAATTATTTAATTTGTGAATTCTCCTTAAAACGGACTAAAATGGATCTTCATATGCTCAGTTGACAGGTATTATCAACATATATAGTAACATACGGACATGAGCTAAAATTGAAAAGTTTGTAATATTCAGTGCTCTAGTTTAATTGGAGGAAACATCTCAAAAAGCAATGGAGTAAAAAAAAAAAAAAACGTCTGAGATCCGAGTTATTAAGTCTGTAAGGGTGTTTTAACACCTAGTGCCCTAAAGCCAACTGGTTTGGGAGTCACTGGCCCAAAGCTCGTTACATGGATCGAAGATGCTGCAAAAATATATATAACTGAAGTCTGAGTAATTAAGTCCGTAGAGGTGTCTTAACACCTGGTGCCCTAAAGCCAACTGGTTTGGGAGTCACCGACCCAACACTCACTAAATAGATGGAAGATATTGTATATAAATAAAAAAAATAGAATAAAAAAAAAGAAAAAAAAATTCAGAAAAATGAGAAAAATTATTCCATTGCTACAAAAAGGTGTGAAATCTGATAGAACTTTAGGACAAAAATATTACTCTCTTATCAACTGCACTTATGACTGTTGTGGGCAAAAATGAGTTGTTTAATATTTTGTTGGCTGTGTATATGAAGAATAGAAAAAAATATCGGAGAATTTACTTATTCGGTAATTT
Source organism: Zanthoxylum bungeanum (assembly GCA_019454045.1). Classification (NCBI taxonomy): domain Eukaryota; kingdom Viridiplantae; phylum Streptophyta; class Magnoliopsida; order Sapindales; family Rutaceae; genus Zanthoxylum; species Zanthoxylum bungeanum. Next base: position 29,105 of record SKCR01036743.1, read on the forward strand.
AGAAGGAAAGAAAACAATAGTAACTTGAAGTAGAAGTTTCACCTGATTAGTCACTAACTTCTTTATTCTCTTTTCTCTTGTCTTTTTGCTTTTGTGTGCATTAGTTTTATTATCTTTTTACTTTTGTAAAACGTTTGTGGGTATCGTTGATGTAAGCCCTCACGAGACTATAACTCGTCCACTAGGGACACCTAGGGGTTTAAAGGCTTGTTGCATATGCTAAATGCAACCTTGATCCCTACGAAAGTGGCTTAGTTTAATTTTATTTTTATTTTATTGTTTTGCTCGAGGACTAGCAAAATGTTAGGTTTGTGGGTGTGATGAGCGGAAAATATATCAATATTTACCGCCAATTTAACTTAATATTTTGTTTAGTTTCTCGGGTTTGATAACGTTTTGATGTGTTTTAGTTTATTTTACAGATAAAATAATATCGGGTCTCAATGAAATCATTTAGGATGAAATATGGGTCAAATAAGAGCAATTATTGGACTTGATATATTAATTTTGGAGATTGGAAACTTGAAAGGGCGTTTTGACGAAGTGCAATTTTGGGAATTCCAGTTTTGCGCATCTGTCGTATTTTGGGCATAACTTTTTACTCAGATATCGGATTGAGCTGATTCAAGTTCCAGATTAAATAAGACACAAAGATCTACAACTTTGAAAGAGAAAATATTTTCGAATTATGAAGATTTCAGGACCGCAATTGATTAACCATCCAGAAGTGTGTGATGTGTAATTATTAAAGTCATTATCAATCATTTTCAAAGCAAAATATAAATTAATAAATAATTAATAAAAATTATCAAATCAGCACAAAACAAGATAAGAAATTAGTGGAGCAATTATGGATTTGGTGGAGTAATTGGTGGAGAAATTAATAATGGATTTGGTGGAGAATTTGATGGATGATTTGATATAGGCAAAATTTTGCCTATAAATACCAAGCCATTTCATTTGTAAAATTCATACTTTCTTCTTTGAAATTCCTAATGAATAAATAAGAAGATTGTATCTTGTTTGTTTATTTACAGCTTCCAGTAATTAATTTCCGCTTTCGCACTTTCTTTTCTTTACTTTTCAGTTTTTACTTTCCGCAATTTACTTTTACGCACAAACATTTTCTTTCTTTACTTTTGCAGTTTTTATTTTTCAAGCAATGAGGAGGTAACTCCCATTTGCTGGGGTAAAAGGTAAAGCTTTTATTATTGCTATCTAGATTAATCTCCCTTAAATATAAAATATAAACTATTTAAAATCTGACTTAATGAGGATAGCGCTATATTGGCCGGTTGGAAATTAATTATAAATTGGTTTTAACCTGACTAAGTATGGATACCGGCTGGTTGGTCGGTTGGTAATTAATTATTAATTTGACTTAATCAGGATACCGCATATATGGCTGGTTGGTAATTATCACGCAAAGTTAATATATTATATTAAGGGAGATATCTAAAATAGTAGTAATAAAAGTTGATCCTCTAACCCCGACATTTTCTTTTATTGTACTTTTACTTTATTTAATTCAGTAATTTACTTTTCAGCAATTTACTTTTCAGTAATTTACTTTTTTTTTTTTACTTTTTACTTTTTACTTTTCAGCAATTTACTTTTCAGTATTTAATTTTCAGAATTTACTTTATGTCTTTTATTTTATTTAAATTTTTACTACCCGTAAATATGTGTCGTAACTAAGCCAGTTATCTGGGATTGTGATGAAATCCAATATCACCGGTTTATAAGGGGTTAATTATAGTTTGGGTAATATAAAGATTTATTTATTGAGTCTTAATCTCAATGCTTTTTATTAACTGGCCATTAATAAAATTGAACTGGTAAACTTAAAATGAACTAGACATAGGGATTTTAAGTTTAAGACCTTAGACTCAATAGCCCACGATCTTCATTGAGGATAGATAACCCTTTAATAGATTTCCTTACAGGATAGGAATATACCTGTCGGGCGGGGGTAGCCATAATTGGAACTTAATCTTAATGAATCCAGGTAATTTGGTTGACATAGACATATGGTTCAATTGGGTTAAACTGGGTATTTGTGTCTGACCATCGACAGAGGCTCACACATAATTTAGTGTTCCAAGTTAATAAATCAATATTTTACCCAACTATAAGATAACCACTTCATCTTTAAAATGATATTGCAAAGAAATCACAACCCTAGATAGTTTTTAATATTGAATTTTCTTAAACCTACTTTCGAACAACTTTATTTACTTATTTTTAAATTTAGAATCGTCACATTTTCAAATCAATCAAACAACCTGTTAGATACTAGTAATCATTTGACCTCATAAAATTAATAGAATAGATATTAAGTCCTCGTGGGATCGATACTTTTTATACTACTTGAACGATACGTGCGCTTGCGTTATACGCGTGTGTTTACGCCGGTCACGCCACAACGCCTGATCCTCGGGAATTTGTATAGATTTGTGGTCTTATAGCAGGCGTCGTGGCTCTTGGATAATTGGCGCTGCAGCGCCTCATCCTCTGTGTTTTGTATTTGTTTGCTTCTCACGCCCGAGGCCCACTTTGCTTGTTTGGTCAAAGTTTGCTGCTTCTTTCTCTTCTCTTTTACGTGCATGACCTTTTTTTGTTTATAATAAACAAAGGTTGAAACCTAATATGATGGGCCCACGTGTGCTTTTGGTCAAATATAGTGGCTTCTCTTCCTTTCACGTCACTCTTTTCAATTTTGGGCGCTGCGGCACTAAGCCTTGGGCGCCGCAGCTCCAATGCACATAATTAGATAGATCTCCTCGAGTAGATACAAATCGATATATTAAGGGTCTCGTAACTCTTTCTAGATCAAAAGTTATAGCCTTTTTACTTTCAGTGCGCAACTGATGCTGATTTTTACTGCTTCTTGAGTCTGATGTTCCCAATGGGTCCCGAAACACACATAATTGATCCATTATTCATGTTCTAATGCTTCCTACAAATAAAATATAAAATAAACTATAAATGATATTAAATATCTCGAAATATAACAAAATAACAAGCTAAGGATGCCGTAATAAGTGGGTATAAACCACACTTATCACATGTCTTGCCATGATGATGACATACAGGCGCAAACCTCGGATGAGAGGGAGGTTTACCCATCACATCTCTAGATCGAGGTTGGATCACAGGTTGAGGAACATCATGAGGAATCACGTGACTGCACTCAACAGACTTCTTTCATAAGTCATGTTTAGGAGGGACAAACACAGCTCTAGATGATGATGCCTTATCACAATTAGGCTCAACACTAATCCCTAACATGCGGTCTAGTTTCTTATTCTCACTAGAAAATGCAGACAACTGGGTTCTAGAATCTTCAAGTTCAGTTTCTAAAGTTTAGACTCTATCAACTAGACCATTATTCCTCTCATCGGGGTCATCTATCATCAAAAGAATTTGCTCAAACTTAGCTTGAGCTTCATTCTTTTCCAGTTCTACATCATTCAGCCTCTTATTGACCTCTATGTTCGTCTTCTTGATAGCTAGGCTCTCATTGAACAATTCAGTATATGCTACCTGAAGACTATCCCCATATAGAGACTCATCATGAGAGAAATCAGATCTAGAATCTTCATCACTACTATTTTCCTCTCTTTCACCAGTCACACTAGCAGCAAATGCCATAAAATTACTCTTATCTTTAGGAGACTCATCAGAAGTATAGCCACCTTCTGAATCACTAAGAGAGACTGTCATGACTTTCTTACCTTTAGCCTTAAGATATGTGGGACACTCGGATCTAATGTCCTCATACCTTTCACACTCATGGCATTGAATACCACATGATTTGCTACCCATATCCTATCTATACTCTCTCCTACTATACATGCTCTCTCTAGGCATATCATTCATATCCTTATCACGACCATTCTTCTTCAGCTTAAGAAATTTCTTAAATTTCTTTACAAACATTGATAAACCATGATTCGTTAGATTATCATTATCATCATCACTTGACAGATCAAGAAAAACTTCCTTCGCGATCTTCATCGCTATAGTCTTGAGCTTTTTATAACTAGGAAGTTTCTTCTCATACACCTATAGTTTTCCTACGAGGTCCTCTAATTTAAGGTGATCTAAGTCATTACTCTTGATGGCTGTTATCTTAGTTAAGAACTTGTCAGGAAGAGATCTCAGGATTTTACTCAGTATCCTATTGGTAGGAATAATCTCACATAGGTTAAAACTTGAGTTGACGATGTCGTTAATCTCAGCATAAAACTCATCAAATGTCTCATCGTCTTTCATACTAGCGACCTCAAACCTAATGGCAAGCTCTTGGAGTATATTATTTTTAACAGACAATGTGCCCTCACGCACAATCTGAAGGATGTCCCAAGAATCCTTGGCTATCTCACACATAGAGATCCTCCTAAATTCAGCAGAACAAACAACAACATGAATGGCATTAATTGCCTTACTATTCCTGTTGCTAGCGTCAAACTCATCCTTAGTCCAAGTCAGTTTATCTTTAGGGGAAGAGACCCCATCAACCATGACCATGGGAGGTTTCCATCCGTACTTTACTGTCATTCAGACCATCTGATCTAAGGATTTAATGAATGATCTCATGCGAACCTTCCAAAGTAAATATTCAGTCCCGTCAAAGAATGTAGGACAATTTAAGAGTTGACTTCTTTCCATAGCTATGTGGGTCAATGAGCGGTCAGTCTCTGATACCAAATGAAAGTTCGTAATTATACAAGGTTCCGACCCTATGCGGAATTATTCACAATTAACTAAGACAAGTCCTAATTAATATGTCTATAGATTCTCAACAAGTAACCTTAAATCTAACAACAATAATATATCAATCCAAAATATTAAATCAATGCAGAAAATAAATTCAATCACATAAATCAACACAGTAATTTGTTGACGAAGTGGAAAACTCGTGCGAGTAAAAAATCACTCTGGGTATCTCGGCTACCAACCCAAAATCCAATACAACAGAGAAATACTTACAGCGATGGTAAAAGACATATGATGGCAACTCCACCGACTCTAGTACCTATAGACTGCAAGAAATCGAAGAACTCATCGAGCCCGTACCCCACGGTTTCTTCATAACCTCTGAAGTCTTTGAATGAATCAACTCTGCAACTCCGAACGCTGGAACTCCGACTAACAAACTTCCTCCTAGATAACTCTGAAGGATTAGGAAAGTTGGTTTGATTTGTGTTGATGGTTTAACAATGATCAATCTCACCACAAAAATGAAGACAAGGAAAACAATGAAGTCTTCAAGGTGAGAAAAGAAAAGGTTGAAAAGCTATGAAGGTTTGCAGCTTTGAGAGAATAAGTTTTCAACACTTGTGGGAGGTGGCTATAATGTGTTTATATAGGTAGGGCAAAAAGAAAGGCTTCCCAATAGCAAATTAGGTTAAAAACACATCCAAAATAACTCAGTTCTGTACGGGTGTTCGAACGCCACTCGAACGCGTGCTCTCTGAAAGGTTTCGTTGAACGCTTACTCGAATGCACCTCGAACGTTTGCTCTCTGGAATGTTTCGTTCGAACGCTTACTCGAACGCACCTCGAACATTTGCTCTCTGAAATATTTCGTTCGAACCCAACAACGAACGTGACATTAACGCCACATGTTCGAACGCTGCAACGAACGCAGCATAACGCATGTCTGATCTTCATGCACAGTTTTGCCAAATACCAGTCCAATTACTCCAAGTTCTTCAAGACTTATTACAACTCAATTGAACTTATTTTATTACGGACATTGCTAATAAAAACGGAACTAACATGTTCCATATTATCTAGATAGTTGATATTATTTTTCTTAGATTATATAATGTCCGACTCAATTTAATAATTTTTTAAAGAGAAAATTTATGAGGTGGAAAGTGTTGCCATATATATTAAAAAAAGGATATAAATAATCAAACTCCTTTAATTGCTTTTGCTAAACCTACAAGCGATCGTGAGCACAATCTATACATGCAATTAGTTGCAGTTTTAAATTTTGGCTTAAAATTATAACTGAATTTTTTTTTTTTTTTTTTAATATATAATATAGTTTTTAATTTATTATTATTATTATTTATTAAAAAAGATAATATTTTAAGAACTCACATATGACCTTGGATACTTGGGATAAAAACCAATCCACTTAATTAATTAAAAACTAAGATTACTTCCCATGCCTACCATCTGGGAAGTAGTCATCTTAAAGGAAAGATAATATTGTAAAACATATCTTAGAAGCTACAACAAAATTGACACCCTTTAATTAAATACATTTGTCTAAAAATGGAATACTTTTAATGATTAATTAATATTTCTATAATTGGAATGATGATTTAATAATGTGAATGCTTTATAAGTTACTACTTCTAACTAGAATGATATTAGCCTATAGATTAATTAATGATTAATTAATATTATATAATTGAACACAAGTCTAGCACAGCCAAGCAAAAAGGATAACATTGCAAGCAATGTCACATGCCATGTTACAAGTATTCAAACTTAAAAAATTTGGGATAAAATGTAGGTCCATCTTTTTGCCATGTGTCTCATCACATTTCAATGATTTTTTTATTTTTATGGAAAATTATTATTTTTTCACTTAATAAATATCGTAAGTATCATTTGTCACACCGAAATCGTTCATTTTTTCAATTATAATTTCAAATGTGTTCATTTTCTCACTTTTATCATGTGGAAAAAGAATAATTTTTCTTAAATTAAATAAATAATTTGTATACTTTTTATACTTTATCAGGTGGAAAAAAGTGAACAATTTTCAAATTACAATTGAAAAAGATAATGAATACAAAGTTTTCGTGATAAATCATATTTATACTATTTATTATGTGGAAAAATAATAATTTTCCCTTTTTATTTGTTTCTTATGCATTATTTATTGTTATTATTAATGAGTATGCAATGCAGACCACATAATCAAAATTAATTCAATTTTTTTTTAAATTATTAAAACCTTTTTTTTTTTTGTCATTAGTCTCTGGCTATATCCACTATAGTCAATCACAAGAGGTTCTACAAATAAAAGCTGAAAGAAATAATTCTCTCTTTCTAATTTTGTAGTTTTTGTTAATTTAGGCAGAAAAGTGTTTTATGTTTAGTTGGGAATTGGGATTAAATTATATAAAAAATTTAAATGCTACATTTGTATTTTTTTCGAAACGAATATAAAAAATAATTAAAATTAATAAAATCTAATTCAGTGTTTTTGTTTTTAATTAGCTAGATGCTGAATGCAAAGGTAATATCATTTACAAGTATTGTTTGAAAAATATTTCAACCGAAAACATTTTTTTTTGGGGTTAAAAACCTAAAAAATTTCAGATAAATAGACTTATCAAATGTTATTGTAGAGAATATATTGAGTATGTGATAAAATAATTCAGAATTAAAAAAAAAAACTTTTCAATATGAAGCTACTTAGTTGTAACTTTACCGATTAAGCTTACAATTCAATTTCTAAAATTTATACACACAACAATTAATTTTACCAATATCAAGTTTAATTTGCTAAATGATATGGAAATGCAATATGAAACTTGCAATAGATTAAAGAGATAGAGTTGGAGAAATCGACATTGTAATTTATAGTGGTTCGGCCTCAATGCCTAAGTCCACTACTTCAAGCCATGCTTGAAGCTTTCCACTATATAAAATGACTCCACACTTTACACCATGATTTTTCTCTTAGGCTCACTCCAAACCTTTACACTAGAGATCTTTGATCCAAAGCTTCTCTTAACCTTATGAGGTTTTCTTCCAAGGCTCTCCTACCTTTACAACAAATGCACCATTGAGAGTATATTTACTCACACAAGAGTTTGATAAATGAAGTTACAACTCAATTGTATACACACACAAAAGATAATGAAGATTAAGGTGTGAGTGTATATTCAAAAAAACCTAAGCTCACTAAATGATATGAAGGTGTATGTAATGAGCTTTGATAATCAATGGAGTATATTAATAAGAAGATTGTAGAAACTCTCTGTTTTTACTTTTTATAAAATGTATGAAGATGATAGAACTGGGCAAAAATGAAATGAGGACTCAATTTATAGAGAAAGATAAAATTACCCCATCTCTCTGTCCTGAGACCGGGGTGTCGGAGTTAGAGACCGATATACCGATCTGTAAATTCAAACGGCTATAAAATTGTGACCGTTGAGCACCGGTAAGCTCGAGCCTGACCGGTATGGATATTGGTATGGTTCAGACTAGTTCCAATAACAGGTTCAAAGTTCACATAGACTGATATGATAACCGGTGAGGTCTGGCCTAGTTTCCAGTAACAGTGTTTTCAGAACACATAGATCGGTATGCCAGTATCATGGAATGGTATACCGGTTCCAGTGCATAAAACTTAAGATTTGAAGTTTAAAACAATATGCAAATGACTCTAATGCATCTATATAAATATGTATGAGTCTAATGAGCTTAGAGTACTTGAATTAACAACTCACTTACATTGAGAGTCCTAAACTATAAGATTTTGCTTGATTTCTTCATTTAAGCTTCAGTCTTCACATCTATTTTGCTTCGATATCTTTTTGTCATGCTTTACAAATACATCGAAGTTGCGAGTGTTGCATCATTAAAATCATTCATCAAGTGCAATGGCATTTACAATCTCCCCCTTTCTGATGATGGTAACATTTAAAACTTATGAGCTTTGAGAGTCCGAAACTTGTCGTCAATATAGCCCCCCTCAACACAAGGGTCGGGGTCACACAAGTTTCACAAGCTTTATCTCATCTATGAATATCTCTTCATTTGCTATTAGTAAAAAGAGTGGAGAAGCGGAGATAATGCATAAAGAGATATAACCAACATGTGCAAATAGCATTTACAAGTTTCTCCCCTTTTCCCATAGAGTCCAATGTTCATGCATAAATATTCATCAAAATCATTCAAGTTATCTAATGCAAATAATCCAAAAGGATCACAAATGTCATAAAAGTGTAATAAATCTAATGAGATACCAATTGTGGTTAAAAATACAATTAAAGTAAGAACTGTAAGCGAATATTATATTTTTCACTCAATTTTAATTTTTTGAGCAATTGAAATGATTCAAACAAATTATCAATTAACTTAATGAGTTTTATTAATGCTCAAATCATGCAATTAAGATAAAAAAAAAATCCAACCAATAGCATGTTTCACAATTATGTACAACTCATGTCAAAAATTTAAGCATATTCATATGATATGGAGGAAACGGTACCAATATTTCCATAAGCACGAATTTTACCTTTACCATTGTTAGATAGGGACATATCCACCATTCTTGAAACTAGTGAAAAAAGAGAATTTGAGTAGTCCTCCGTTAAAATTGCAACTTTCATTGAGGAACCACTTTCTTTGTTTTTCATATTCTTCACATATTCAAAGAAATTCACAAACTCTTTGGTACCCAAACTTTCTTGGGTCATTGGGGGTTAGTCATAGTTCCTTTTGGAACCCATAAAACATTCACATTTTTCTTCTTGTTCATGCAAACATATCTTTTGTGTCATTTTCTATTGTATACATGACATGTGACATTTGCATCAATAGTAACATGTTTATAGAGATGGATGTCTTTACAAAATGATTTTTCAAATAAGTTCTTTTATTGTAAGGCCTATATCACAAAACCTCTATATTGAATACACGTCTTTGTGAGCCAAATAATATTTTAAAATTTTTCTCTCCCAAAATGAATTTTGTTACTATTGAGTGCAGCACTTACATGTACTTGAAGAGCAGATGTCATACTTGATATATTTTTTTTCAAGTTTTAAGTTTTTTCATGCATTTCATTTTTCTTAAGAATTGATGCATGATCATGTAATAAAGATGGAATTATTTTTTGATCAATTTATACTTCTTTCTTAGCAAATCATATAATTCATGCAATTCATTAAATGTTTCAAATAATTCATCATATTCAAAGGAATCATGTACCTTTTCCTTATCGCTCTCATCTAGGAAGTCGTCATCATCAATGACCATAAAGGCAAGATTGCTTGTCCCGTCTTCACTTTCCTCCTCGGATGAGCTAAAGTCGTTATCGCTTCAAGTTGCCTTCATTGCCTTTTTCTTGAATTTTTTCTTGAATCTCTTCATTGGGTAATCAACAACTTTGCGACCCGATTTTTCGCACTCAAAGCAAGTGATTTTATCCATCTTATACTTCCCTGGCAAATTGTCTTCTTTCTTCTCATCCATTCGAAACTTTACTTTTGACTTCGTATATTTGAGGAATTTCTTGAAACTCTTTGTCATATGTGCCAAGTCTTCATCACTATCATCCTAATCACTTGAACTTTCACTATCTTCTTTTCTCATAAATGATTTAAAGACTATTTGCTTTTTATTTTTCTCTTCTTTTTCCTTTAAATCCTTCTCGATCCATCTCATATTCCAACAATTTTCCCACCAAGTCATCCAATTTCAAGGTGTTGACATTATTAGATTATTTGATGGAGGCGGTGCAAATTCTATATTCCTTAGGAAGAGACCTAAAGATCTTCTTCACTTGATCACTTGATCTAATATTTTTCCCTAAAGTATTTAGTTGATTCACAATCATTGTGAACCTAGAAACCATCATTTCATTGTCTTCACCGGCTTCCATCTTAAAGCTATCCAACTCGTACATGAACTGATTAATTTTTGACTCTTTAATTTGACAAGTGCCCTCATTGACAATCTCAAAAGAATTCTATAATTCATAGGCATTGTTAAATTCCATAAGTTTATTGATTTGGCTTCGATCAATTGCGCAAAATAGGTGATTGAGAGCCTTTGCATTGTTGGAGGCTTCCACGTAATCCTCATCGGTCCATTCAAATTTGTAATTTTGGAAATTCCACACCGTCATTATCTTCATTTATTGACATTTTTGGACCTTCGGTAACCACTTTGTATGATTGCACATCAACAGTAAGGAGGTAGTTCAACATCCTCATCTTCCAATAATTGTAGTTGGTTCTGGTGTAGAGTGGAGGTTTATTTGTTGAAGCTCCATCGGCAAAGTTCATTGAAGTGTTTCTTGTAGAGGCCATAATCTGTTCTCGGACGTTTAAGTCTTTGTTGAGAATACCTCGCTCTAATACCAATTGAAATTACTTACAAGCACATAAACAATAACAATTACACCCAAATAGGGGAGGTGAATTGGGTATGTGACAAAATAATGCGAAATTAAAAAAAATATTAAGCTACTTAGTTGGTAACTTTACCGATTAAGCTTACAATTCAATTTCTACAATTTATACACCCAACAATTAATTTTACCAATGGTAAGTTTTGCCAAATGATTTGGAATTATAATATGAATCTTGCAATAAATTAAAGAGATAGGGTTAGAGAAATTGACACCGTAATTTATAGTGGTTCGGCCTTAATGTCTACGTCCACTACTTCAAGTCACGTTTGAACCTTTCTACTATGTAAAATGACAACACACTTTACACCAAGAGTTTTCTCCCTAGGCTCACTCTAAACCTTTATACTAGAGGTTTTTGATCCAAGGCTTCTCTTAACCTTATGAGGTTTTCCTCCAAGACTCCTCTACCTTTACAACAAATGCATCCTTGAGAGTATACCCACTCACACAAGGGATTTCAACACACACAATAGTTTGATAAAGGAAGTTAAAACTCAATTGGATATACACACACAAAAGATAATAAAGATTAAGGTGTGAGTGTATATCCAAATAAATCTAAGTTCACTAAATGATATGAAGGTGTATGTAATGAGCTTCGATAATCAAAAGAGTATATTAATAAGAAGATTGAAGAAACTCTATATTTTTACTTTTTATAAAATGTATGAATGTGATAGAACTTAGCAAAAATGAAATGAGAACTCAGTTTATAGAGAAAGAGAACACTGCCATAACTCTCAGTCCTAAGACTTATGTGTTAGGGTCGGACTGATATGCTGGTCTATATAAATTCAAACAGTTATAAAATTGTGACCGTTGAGCATCGATAAGTGCGAGCCTGACCGATATGGTTCAAATTGGTTCCAGTAACAGGTTCAAAGTTCAAGTAGATCGGTATGATGACCGATGAGGTCTGACCCGGTTCCAATAATGGTGTTTTCAGAAAACAAAGATCGGTATGCCGGTATTAGAGACCTGTATACCAGTTCCAGTGCATAAAACACATGATTTGAAGTTTAAAACAATATGCACATGACTCTAATGCATCTATATGAATATGTATGAGTCTTATGTGAAAGTACCTACAAGCACTAGCGACAAACAATCTCTATACCCAAGAGGGGGGGTGAATTGGGTTATCACTATAAATGCAGAATTATAAAATCTTTGCCGATTTTAAGCTCTTATTACCAAGTGGGAGTTTTAGGCAATTTTCTCTATTCCAATTAATAGCCTATATGCAAGTTTCTAATCAATATTATAAATGTAATCAAACTTGCAAATAAGTAAAAGTTAAGGGAAAGAGAAATACGACACCGCAATTTATAGTGGTTCGGCCAAACGTGCCTACGTCCACTCCCCCAAGCCTCGCTTGAAGATTTCCACTAGAATCGAGTTTTCCGTGGTTCACTCGTAACCAAGAGTTTTCCGCCAAGGCGCACTCCGAACCTTTTACAAGATTGAGTTTTCTACTTAGGTGCACTCACAACCTTTACAAATTACCCAAACGATGGGATTTCACAAATCACAAGTGTTTTTGATAAAGAAGAATTGAAACACACTTGGGCACTCACAAATAATAAGAAGATTGTGTGAGAGAGCAAACTCAAGTGTTTCTAAGCTCACTAAATGTATGGAAGGTGTGTGTGTGAGCTTGGATGAGTGTTTATGAATATGAAGGTGTATGACACTCTTTGTTTGCCTTAGAGAATGTGTATGAAGGTTTTCTAGATCTCTACTTTAATGCAAATGAGTTGAGGTTCTATTTATAATAAATGCAAAGCTTTCCCCAACTTACAGCGAGAGACCGGCGAGCAACCGGGGAGGAGACCGGCATGCCGGTCTAGGGTTTCAATATCTCCCAACGGCTATATAACGTTCGAAAAACTAGCCGTTAGACCGGCGAGCACACCGGTATGGAAACCGGCGAGGACCAGCCGGTTCCAGAGAGCAGGATTTTCTTGCCAATACCGGCATGAAGACCGGCGAGGTAACCGGCACGGTATGGCACGGTTCCAGTTGGGAATGCAAAACAGGGGAAGGTCAGTTTAATGACCGGTAAGGAACCGGTAAGGTCCATGCCGATTCCAGAGAGCTTCCCTAAATACTAAAATGCAGATTTGAAGGTTTTAATGCATTTTGTACATGCCCCTAATGCATCTAAGTGAATGTGCATGATCCCTATGAGCTTAGGCACTCGAATATTACATCTCACATTACAAATTAAATCCTAAGCTAAGACGTTTGCAATATAATCTTCATTTTGCCGCAAGTCTTCACATTCTCGCTCTTCACCCCATATGATTCGACACTTTTTGTATTGCTTCGTGTTTGCACGTCGAAGACTTCTTTCATGTTGACGTCATCAAAATCCTTTTATGCGATCAAGTCGCCAACAATCTCCCCCTTTTTGATGATGGCAACCCCTTAAAACTTGTTGATACTTGTGAGCTTCTTGGAGTCCAAATTTGACAATTTTGCTCCCCCTCAACATAAGCTCCCCCTCAATGTGTGATTGTCTTCAAAATAGCTCTATAAGACTTAGACAAACACATTAGTACATTTACTCCCCCTTAATCCAAGGGTGAGGGTAAAACAAGTTTTAATCTCATTTCTAATGATTTCTCCCCTTTGACATTATCAAAAAGTGGAGAAGCAAAATTAAGTTCTAAAATGAGATACCAATAGATGTGTGCAAAAATGATAACAATTTAAAAAATATGCACATTTGGCATTTCCTCATTTTTGCCATAAAAAAATCAAAAATTCATGCATAAAATAACATTTTTCAAAAGATAAATACTCATGAATACCATTTAAAATCTAAGATCATCTTAAGCATGATTTCTCCCCAAATTTGATACCAATTAAAAATTATCAATACATTCCATGATACCAATTATTATCAAAGTCCATGCATTTCATAATGCCAATTATATTCTAATACATATATTTAATGATATCATCTAAGATTATGCCAATTTACATGCATTTCATTTTCAACCAATTAGTTCATATGGCAAGGCATATTCAATTAAGTGATCACATATATTGCATTTAACTCAATAAATTTCATGTGATACCAATTGAAATAAAGTAGGGGTTTAAGTATATGATTAAGGCATTTAATGATATCAAATGAACAATTGATACCAATAGAAAGTTAAGTATTTTCCCAATCACATTGTATGCTTAAAAAATTTATTAACAATATGAAATATGCATACTTATATGATTTAGAGGAAACGGTACCAATATTTCCGTGAATACGGATTTTACCTTTACCGTTGTGACTCCTCATTTCCTTGAGCCTTTGGGATCAATTTTGCAATTCTCTTTAAAGATCCATTCCCAAAGCTCCCCCTACAAATTTATCAATTACACTTTGGTACCCAAACTTTATTGGGTCCATTGGGGTTAATTTTGATTCCTTGAGGAATCCATGCATTCTTCATCACATTTTTATACATACATTCAAAAATTTTATGTCCCTTTTTGTTACAAGCATGACATGTGACATTTTCATTTATTTCATTCTTAGCATGAGAATAGGATGCCTTAACAAAATAGTTCTTTAAAAATTTTCTTTTAATGTAAGACCTATATCCCAATCCTTCTCTTTTAAATGCACATTTTTGGGATCCAATAAGCATATTAAAATTTTTATGTCCCAATGTGAATTTGCTAAGTATGTTTTGCAAATCTACAATCTTAGTATTTAATAAGACATTTTCATTCAATATAGATTCGCAATCGCAATGTCTTAGAGTTAGATGGCATATTTGATATGACATTTTCAAGTTCTAGCTTTTTAATCTTTAACATGCATTTTCATCATTTAAGCATGCAATTTCTTTTTCATGTTTAGCCTTTAAGCATATAATCTCATTCTCTACAACATGAATTTTATTCATACAACATGCATTATCATTTTTAAGTGTAGCATACTCATTTTTAACTAATTTCAATTTCTTTTTAAGCATATCACACAATTCTTTTAAACCATTGAAAGCATTAAGTAAATCATTATAGTCTTGAGAATTGTGTACCTCTTCTTCTTCGCTTTCTTCTTCAATTTCAAATCGGATGTCTTCATCCGTGATAACCATAAATGCTATTGATTTATCTTTGACTTCAACCTCTTCCTCCTCGGATGAGCTTGAATCGCTATCGCTCCAAGTTGAAGTTGCTTTCATTGCC
Source organism: Zanthoxylum bungeanum (assembly GCA_019454045.1). NCBI lineage: Eukaryota > Viridiplantae > Streptophyta > Magnoliopsida > Sapindales > Rutaceae > Zanthoxylum > Zanthoxylum bungeanum. The sequence goes on from SKCR01036743.1 coordinate 44,493, forward strand.
TTTTTCTTTGATTTTCCTTTCATTTTCCTCAATGGGCAATCGGTAGCTATGTGACCCGGTTTGTTGCATTCATAACACATAATTTTCTTATTCTTCCGCGACCATTTTTCTTCTTTAGCCTTTGATTTTCCCTTGAGTTTTGCGGATTTGAGAAGCTCTTTTACTTTATTGGTGATGCTTGCCAATTCATCATCACTATCATCTTCTTCACTTGAGCTTGACTCGTCTCTTTTTCTTGCTTTTAAGGCCAATGACTTTCTTGTCCTTTTCTCATCTTCCTCCTTTTTATCCATTTTGATCTCCATTTCATACTCAAGCAATTTGCCGACCAAATCATCCATCTTCAAAGTGTTTATGTCGTTTGCTTCTTTAATGGAGGAGGTGTAGCTTCTAAACTCTTTCGGGAGAGATCTTAAAATTTTCTTCACTTGATCCGATGTCCCGATGACTTTTCCCAATGCTCCCAAATGATTGATGATGACCGTAAACCTAGAAATCATGTGATCAATTTCTTCCCCGGATTTCATCTTGAAATTGTCCAATTCGCACATGAACCGGTTGATCTCTTGATTCCTTCACTTGACTTGTGCCCTCATTGACCATTTCCAAAGACTTCCATAAATCATATGCATTTCCACATTCCGGAAGCTTGCTAACTTGATCCCGATCAATGGCACATAGGAGTTGGTTGAGTGCCTTAGCATTTTGTGAGGCTAGTTTCACATCCTCACTATCTCATTCTAAACTCGGTTTTGGAATATCAACCTCGTTGCTATCCTTCTTTGTTGGCCCTTTTGCACCTCGTGTGATAACCAAATAGGATGGCGGATCATTGACTAGGAGATAAGTCAACATTCTTGACTTCCAATAGTTGTAGTCGGTTCCAGTGTAAAACGGAGGTCTAGTTGTTGAGTATCCCTCGGCAAAATTTGAAGAGTGGCTTGTAGATCCCATAATCTATTCTCAGACGGTTAAGTCTTTCTTGAGAATATCTCGCTCTGATACCAACTGAAAGTACCTACAAGCACTAGCGACAAACAATCTCTATACCCAAGAGGGGGGTGAATTGGGTTATCGCTATAAATGCAGAATTATAAAATCTTTGCCGATTTTAAGCTCTTATTACCAAGTGGGAGTTTTAGGCAATTTTCTCTATTCCAATTAATAGCCTATATGCAAGTTTCTAATCAATATTATAAATGTAATCAAACTTGCAAATAAGTAAAAGTTAAGGGAAAGAGAAATACGACACCGCAATTTATAGTGGTTCGGCCAAACGTGCCTACGTCCACTCCCCCAAGCCTCGCTTGAAGATTTCCACTAGAATCGAGTTTTCCGTGGTTCACTCGTAACCAAGAGTTTTCCGCCAAGGCGCACTCCGAACCTTTTACAAGATTGAGTTTTCTACTTAGGTGCACTCACAACCTTTACAAATTACCCAAACGATGGGATTTCACAAATCACAAGTGTTTTTGATAAAGAAGAATTGAAACACACTTGGGCACTCACAAATAATAAGAAGATTGTGTGAGAGCAAACTCAAGTGTTTCTAAGCTCACTAAATGTATGGAAGGTGTGTGTGTGAGCTTGGATGAGTGTTTATGAATATGAAGGTGTATGACACTCTTTGTTTGCCTTAGAGAATGTGTATGAAGGTTTTCTAGATCTCTACTTTAATGCAAATGAGTTGAGGTTCTATTTATAATAAATGCAAAGCTTTCCCCAACTTACAGCGAGACCGGCGAGCAAACCGGGGAGGAGACCGGCATGCCGGTCTAGGGTTTCAATATCTCCCAACGGCTATATAACGTTCGAAAAACTAGCCGTTAGACCGGCGAGCACACCGGTATGGAAACCGGCGAGGACCAGCCCGGTTCCAGAGAGCAGGATTTTCTTGCCAATACCGGCATGAAGACCGGCGAGGTAACCGGCACGGTATGGCACGGTTCCAGTGGGAATGCAAAACAGGGGAAGGTCAGTTTAATGACCGGTAAGGAACCGGTAAGGTCCATGCCGATTCCAGAGAGCTTCCCTAAATACTAAAATGCAGATTTGAAGGTTTTAATGCATTTTGTACATGCCCCTAATGCATCTAAGTGAATGTGCATGATCCCTATGAGCTTAGGCACTCGAATATTACATCTCACATTACAAATTAAATCCTAAGCTAAGACGTTTGCAATATAATCTTCATTTTGCCGCAAGTCTTCACATTCTCGCTCTTCACCCCATATGCTTCGACACTTTTTATATTGCTTCGTGTTTGCACGTCGAAGACTTCTTTCATGTTGACGTCATCAAAATCCTTTTATGCGATCAAGTCGCCAACATTATGATCTTAGAGTACTTGAATTAACAACTCACTCACATTGATAACCATAAGCTATAAGACTTCGCTTGATTTCTTCATTTGAGTTCCAGTCTTTACGTCCATTTTACTTCGACATCTTTTTGTAATGCTTAAAGTCGCGAGTGTTGCATCAATCCTGCATCAACTGCAATGACGTTTATACTACTAATGCATATGTGAAAAAAAAACACAGTTCAACTTAATATTGGATCCAAATTTTTATTTAAAAAGAAAAAAACAAAATAAAAGGAGCAAAATGATTTTATACATAAAACGGTGCTCCACCAAACTTGTGCTGGATTGCAGCAGATAAATAATGTAACCCTCAAGTGAACCCCACCAACACTTGACAAAAAGAACAGAAATGGTGCTCCATTATGAGCTAAATTTTCATAGTAACCAAACAAGTCTGTTTCTTCTTTTAGGTCCATTTTCTTTTCTTTTTCTTCCACTACATAGCTAATTATAACATGGATGCCACTTAGCACCGACTATTACAAAATGGATATGACAATTGAAATAATCTCATAAAATGATTCTAGGGATCCGGATAAATATTTGCAACAAAATTGATTAATTAGAAAACAACAAAAAGTTAGGTTTTAAATTGAAAAAATATAGGAAACTTTGTTGGAGAATATTATAGTATTGTTTGCCATATTGAAGCAAAATTTTTAAGTGGGGTTTATTTATGGGAATAAAGAGATCATGAGTAATATTTAGGTTTTCCTTCGTAAGTATTTAAAAAAAATATTTCCCTTTCATGAGCAATTTAGGTTACTTATGGGATCCACTGTCCATTATACAGAATTTTAGGAGTGTATACATCATTTTTTATTTTTTTAAGAAAATCTTTATTAGTATGGATCATATTTTAGAAATTCGTATATAGCCATCAAAACTCAAGATAACTCAGAGTCACCTCTGACTAAATCAATCCATAAAATATATTAAAAATTAAAAATTCCTTGCTATGTCTACCATCTAGTAATTAGCCATATTAAATGAAAGATAATATTGTAAAACATATTTTAGAAGCTACAACAAAAATGACACTCTTTAATTAAATTCATTTTTCTAAAGATGGTATACTTTCTAATGATTAATTAATATACTTGGACGGATAGTTTAATAATGTGAATGTTTTTGTAATAGCCGAAGTTTCGGCTATTTCAAACTCCCGGCTTATGAATCTAACATTAGAAATAAATAAGTAAAGTAAGCTTATTAAGTATAGGAGGTCTACGTGAAAACTTAATAATACATAGGGGTCAAAAGTTAGCAAAAAAGAAGTAGAATGAGTAAGACTAAAAGGTAATTAGTATAACCTAGTGTTGATTTGATTAGATTATTAAGTTTTCAAAATATTTTCATATTAGGGTTTAATTATTTCATGACTTATGGATGTTAGAATCATAATAGTATGGATATGGATTGTTGGTTTTGATGATTACAAGTCATGGAAGATGCTAAACCTGAAATTAAAGCTTAATGAAACATGGTGTAATTTTTTCTTAATAACTTGAGTTCTGGAGGTCAGATTAATAATTCGTAAATTTCTATGGAAATTAGATAAAATAAGGACCAACATAGTAAAAAAAAAAATAGAATTTTTAGTGTAAGTATGGATTTTTAGTAAAATTCGAAATTTAGGATTGTATTCCTGGAACACTCTGGACGAGTTGTATTTTTTTTATTATTAAATGAGTTTTGGATCTTCAAATAGGAAACCGTAAATTTTTAAGGAAACTATACATAATTAAAGTTGACATATCTAAAAAGAAGAATTTTTCATATAGTAAATTTCGAAATATTACAGCTCCACACTATAGGTTCAATATGGTCAGGATGTGGTATTTGAGTTATAAGATGAGTTTTAAATATCCGTTTGGTATACTATAAAATTATTTATAAATTAGATATAACAAAGTCCAATATATTTAAAAATTAGAATTTTTCATTAGAAAAGGAATTTATGGTGAATTTAGAAAATAATGCATTCTGCTGTGATGCCTAAATTATATTGCCTCCAGATAATATGTACTAATTCAGTTATAACTCAAATTCTAGGCATTCGTTTGACAACCTGTAAAAATACTACATGAACTAGACATATTAAAGTTCATCATAGTTAAAAAAAGAAAAAATATTTTAGAATGTAAGATGGAATTATAGTGAATTTTGGAATAAAGATGTCTTGTATGTAACTTGATTATGTCCACCTCTGAATAATGTGCACTAAATCAGTTATAAGTTGAGTTTAAGAAATTGAAATTGAGATTCCTAAAATTTTACATAAACTAGACACATAGAAGGTTCTATGATAAAAATTCCAGCTCTAACTCCATTATCAATTGATCACATCGAATTTTTGAAGTTAGTCAATGTGCAATATTTTTTCAGCATTAAAACAAATTTAGAATTTTGAAATCTTAGCTTGCGTAACTCAAAAATCGAACTCCCTAAAATTCGTAGGAATCCTAGATGATTAGATTTTCAGTAAGAAATGATATTATATGCATGATATGATTTATTTTCCTTAAGACAAGTGATAAATATGAGTTGGTCTAACGTAATAATGTCTATCTAGTGATCGTCGTTGGAAGCAACCATAGGTGCTTTGAGGATTGGAATTAGCACTAAAATAATGCATGGATACTTTATCTTTCTAATTGATTTTCCAATATCATATTTATTATATTAAGAGTATGACACTACAAGAAAATAGATCTTTAGCGTCGAAAAATTTCGTCGCTAAAAGTCAAAATTTCGTCGCTAAAGGTTTTTAGCGTCGAATAAAATTTTTGACGTGAAAGCTTGGTCGATGAAGGTATTTAGCGTCGAAATTTATTTTCGACGCTAAAAATATATCTTTAGCGACGAAAATATTGGTCGCTAAAAGTACTTATCTTTAGCGTCGAAATTCAATTTCGACGCTAAAGAGATTATTAGCGTCGAAAAAAATTTCGACGCTAAAAGTTTGGACGCTAAAGGTCCATTTTCTTGTAGTGTGACTTTATTTGAGACAATTTGATAAGTATTTGAGATATTTCTAAAAGTGGAGAAGATTTTGATGTTTTGATGGAAGTTGTGATGATTTGACATGTTCTTGATAAGCCAGGGTAGTTTTGATATTTTATACTGATTTTATGATTTTATATGTTTTGAAACAGTTTGATGGTTTGATATATTTTTTACTAGTATAGTTATGTTTTGAATTGTTTTGATATTTTCAAATGCTTTTTTATGATTTTGATATAGATTGGGGTCAAACCAAATCTCAAAATATTTTTGGAATTGACGAATATATTGGAATTGACAGATTTAACAGAGCCTATGCACATGACATATATAGATTCGGGATCGGAGAACAGTGAGACTTAATGCCATTGGATCCTAATTTCAGTGACATGGGATAGCGAGACATAATGTCCCATGACACTAGTTATTCCCGTCCCATATGACACATTCCTGGGAGAGCAGATAACTATTTAGGTGTCTTGGAGGACAGCGAAACGTAACACCCTAAGATACCATAGATTCATAGATGAGTGTTTAGGAGACAACGATACGTAACGCCCTTAGACACCAGAGACCCTATTGAGTGATTCCCAGATTCGTCTAATTGAGTTGGATCCTGGACGATAGATTTTGTTTTATGACAGTTTTGCAGAAAAATAATTTTTCAGATAAGATTTTCAAGAATTTGATTTTATGACGAGTTTGATAAAGATACAATATTATGATATAATTTACAAGAGTTTTACGAAGATCTTAGTTTTTCAGATAAGTTTCAAAGAAAGTGATTTTCAGCTGAGATGAGTGTTACCGAAATAATTTTCATAAAATTTATACTCAATTTTGTTTACACTAAATTACAGTTTTCTGAATAATATATGTATATGATTTTATGTTTTCTATCATCCATTCACAGAGTATTGTAAAATACTCACCCTTCCTCTATACAAGTTTATGTCTTACAGGTTTCCCAGAGGACTAGCTCGTGGAATTGGATACTGATTTGCAGTCATTAGGGTGTCTTGAGTCCATCAAGTCAAGTTCAGTCTGCATTGTACAGTTAGGTCAAGTCATGTAAAGTCAAGTATAAGATATTTGTAAATTGAATAGAAAAGCAATTAAGACGAGAAAGTAAATTTTAAAGATACGTTTTGCATTTATAATGATGAATTGGGTACGAAGCCTTATACGTGAGATGCATGTGTTGCATAGTCGGCAAGAATACGATATGATATGTGATAAAATATAATAGTTGCATGTAGAAAATTAGATAGAAAATTTAGGATGAAAGGACGACCTATCGCCTGCCGGTAGCATCTCCAAAAGGAGATGTTACAGCTTTATAAGTTACAACTACTTCTAACTATAGTGATATTAGCCTATAGCCTTGCAAAAAGGATAACATTACAAGCAATGTCACATGGCATGTTATAAGTATTCAAACTTTAAATGTAGGTTCATCTTTTTGCCATGTGTATCTTCATGACCTTTCAATTATTTTTTATGAGAAATTATCAGTTTCCATTTGGTAAATATGATAAGTACCATTAGTCATGAAAACTATGAAATTATTTCCCTTTTCACTTGCAATTTTCAAATCTGTTTACTTTCCTATTTTTACCGGGTGGAAAACGGATAATTTTTCTTAAATTAAATAGATAACTTATTCACTCTTTGTATTTTATCAAGTGCAAAAATGAATAATTTTCAAATTACAAATGAAAAATAAATTAAATTCAAAATTTTCATGACAAATAATATTTACATTATGGGTTATTTACGTTTTACTACTAAAGTTATGATGAAATAACAATTGGGTACTATGAATATTAACATATTACATTTTACTACTAAACTTATAAAAATTTAACATTTTACTACTTTTCCATCCAAACCGTTAGTTGACCGTCAGTTGACCTTTAAAAAGACTGTTTTATCCTCCAAATAAAATAAAAGTGAAAATTATAATTATACCATTTAAAAAACATATCTAAATCTTATATATAACAATAAAAGAAATACAATCAATAATCACATTAATAAAAATACTTCAATCTCTAAATTATCCATATAACCCAATAAAATAAAGAATTTATTTACCAAATAATTTAATAATTAAAATTCTCATAATAACCAAAATACTTTAAAGTATAACAATAAAAGAGATATACTAAAAAATCATTATTTCCAATATTCAGCCCTACAATTACCACTGTTGATTATAATATTTATAATTTATAATAATGTGTGTGTTAAGACTCTTTTGTCCTTAGGATGTCAATATGATGTCATGGTCAACTAACAGTCAACTAACGGTTTGGATGGAAAAGTAGTAAAATGTTAAATTCTTATAAGTTTAGTAGTAAAATGTAATATGTTAATATTCATAGTACCCAATTGTTATTTGATCATAACTTTAGTAGTGAAACGTAAATAACCCTTACATTATTTTGTATGTGGAAAAACATAATTTTCCTTTTTAAAAAAATTTGTTTGTTATGCATTATTTATTGTTAAAAAAAAAAAAAAGACACACGACATAATAAAAATTAATTCATTTTTTTTTAATTATTACAACTTTTTTTTTTTTTTTGGTCATTTGTCTCTTGCTATAGCCACTATAGTCAATTACAAGAGGTCCTGCAGAAATAATTCTGTCTAATTTTGTAGTTTTTGTCAATTACCTTCTCTACGGTTGAGATTTCTAATATTTCAAAAAAATAATAATAATAATGTAAAAAAGTGTTTTATGTTTAATTGGGAATTGGGATTAAATTATATATAACATTTTGAAATTATTATTTTTTTATATTTTGTGTTTTTTAATTGAATAATTAAAAAAAATACAAATACAAATAATTCTTCTTTTTTTGTTTGTTTGAAAAACACTCAACTGATACCAACATCTGTAGTACCCATAACACAAAGGTTTTTATTAAAGTTTATTTTAAGGGTTCTCTCTTTTTGATGTCCCATGCTTCCATATCAAGCTAAAGGATTTATTTAAATTTTAAAGTATTCGAATTTGATATTGAGCAAATTTTGTGCTTTTAACTTTTTATCAATTGTAATAGGTAATTACTGAATAATAATTTATATATAATAAAATCTTAAAAATTCATTATTATTATTATTGTTGTTCAATATATTTCAACTCAACAATGAATACTAATTCTTATTTAATGTAACCCACAAGTGAACCCCACCAACATTTGACAAAAAAAAAAAAAAAAAGAGAGAGAGAAAAGAAATTGGTGCTCCACTGAGCTAATTATCTAAATTCTTATTTAAAAAGAAATAAACAAAATAAAACCCCACCGAAAAAGGGGAAAAAAAATAATGGTGCACCACTATGAGCTAAATTTTCTTAGTAGCCAAACAAGTCTGTTTCTTCTTTTAGGTCCATTTTCTTTTCTTTTTCTTCCACCACTGAGCTAATTATAACATGGATGCCACTTAGCACCGACTGAAATAATCTCATAAAATGATTTTTGGGGATCCAGATAAATATTTTAAAAGAAAAAAAATAAAAATTTCCTTAAAAAAACAACAAAAAAATTAGGTTTTAAATTAAGGAATATTGTTAAAATAATAATAATAATAATAATAATAAAGACAAAGTAAGTTGATATTTTATCTAATATATATGATATATTTTTTTTAGAAAAAGAATGGTAGCAATATTTGGAGGACTTGATGAAATGGTAACCTGAACTTTCTTATCTTCAGAAATAGTCACACATTCTTTCTTAAAGCACACAAATCACATAATATGCTTAAAATAAAAAAGCTATATCCCTTGTCAATAAGGGGAGCCTTGGGCCCAAGTCAATATAAAATAGAAGCATACTCAACTTGGAAGACTGCTGCAACAAGCCTATTTTGTAGGTGTAGGTGCTGTAATTCAGTCCTACGCTATTTAGTCACGTGTCAAATCTTTCTCGACAAACTTCTTCAGTGAAATTGTGCTCGATAAAGAAAGGTCCAAGGGAATTATGATACCTGTCATATTATAATTAAACGTACAGTATTAGTAGAGGGGAAGAGTCAGGCCTAAGACTTCTGAAGGAATTCAAACATGACTTCGGAGTGACGTCATTCTAAGACCAACTAAATTCGAGATCAAGACACTTCAGGATCTGTCCAATCCAGAGTTAACTTACTCCAAAGAGAACTTACTCTGGAACCAATAAACTAAACAAGGAATAGAATATTCTGACCCCTATATTAGTATTCCGAAGTATATGAGGTCATGCATCATAATCCAAAGCTAGTAGACTTTAATGACAATCCACTTGATCTAACATGCAAGATTAGTTTAACATACATAATAACAAGTGTAATTATACATAATCTTGTATTCAGCATGTCGTGTGTAATATATGCACTTCATGCATCTTATAGAAGCTCAGTAACCGACAATTGTTCACTTAAGAAATGAAACTCTCACTCATAGAAGAAACATGAGGCTGTATAAGTAAATCAAAAGCTCTGAAATAAAGGCTCTGGAAAAGCTAAGAAAAAGAACACAATATAAGAAAACTCAAAAAATTTTGCTAATTGCAATTAAAAAATAGAGAGATTCTAATCAGCAAAACACACTTGCGCAGGAAGTTGCTACTGAACCAAAGCAACACAAAGCCTAATTACAACTAGATTCTGCTGTACCAGACCCAAATATTCTTGAAAGTATGTATTCTCATTACTTTTTTGCGTCTTTAGTAGGGCTACATAAATAGAGTTCAGAGAGTCCAGTTGGGATGAAACTTTGTATATAGACTCCTTAGTATCTTAGGAGTATTCTTATGAAGACGTCCTAGGCTAATTCTAACTAGAATAGAATTTTCATGGTTATCTAAATTGTAGGACGTGAATTATATTGTTGTTTGTATTCCTAGTTTAAGTAGGATTGTCACTCTTGTTACTATAATTTATAAGCAGGTCATGCTAACGAGTGCACTGATCGGTGCAATCACACGCATATAACGCAAGCGCATGTATTGTTCAAGTAGTATAAAAATATTGATCGCACAAGAACTTATTCATACTATGTTATTAATTGTTGATACTATTTATTTACAAGTATCTAATTAAGGGAGAAGAGAATGATTATTGATTGGTTGGTTGTGGATTTGCTAAATAAATAAATAAATAAAAATACTAAAGAAAATAAATAAAAGACACAAATATTTAAGGTTATGACTCCACACAATATTATTCTAAAGATGAATTCTCTTAGATATGTGTAATAAATCAGTTTGTTAACCTGGAACACAAAATTATGCAAAAGTCTATGTCGATGGTCAGATGCAAATACCCAGTGTAACTCAATTAATCATATTCATATGTTAACCAAGTTATCTGAATTCATTAAGTTTAAGTTTCAATTATGGCTACCCACACCCGACAGGTATATTCCTATCATGTAAGGAAATCTATTAAAGTGTTATCTATCCTCAAGGAAGATCGTGAGCTATTGAATCTAAGGCTGAAACCTAAAATCATTTTTCCAAGTTTATTTTAAGTTTACCATATCAATCTTATTGGTGACAGGCAACAAGAAGCATTAAGCTTAAGATTCAATAAACAAACCTAAGAATTACCCATAATAAAATTAAATCAATTATTAAGCTTATTAATATTGTGTTTCATCTTCACTAGAATAAAAATAAAATGCTGGGGATAATGGATCCACCTTTAGAAATCTCAAATTATTATAATATGAAAATTGCCAGTATTACCCAATTAAGTTGAACCAGCCATAAAGGCGGTGTTATTATTTATCCATAAACTAGCCATATAGGCTGTAATTATCTGTCACCTAAAGACCGTCCTATAAGCGGTGTCATATTATGTTACATAATTAAAACCAGCCATTAAGGCAGAATCAACTTTTAATCCATATTATTAAATTACAATTTCCATATTATAATTAAAGTGAGATTAATCTACCATTACTATTTCTAATTTAGAAATTTCTCTTATTAGAATATATAAATATGTGTGATAATTACCAACCAGTCATTTAGGCGGTATCTTGATTAAGTCAAATTTATAATTAATTACCAATCGACCAATATGGCGGTATCCAATTTAGTCAGGTTAAAATCAATTTATAAATATTACCAACCGGCCAATATAGCGGTATCCTTATTTAGTCAGATTTTAACTAGTTTATATATATAATTAAGGGAGATTAATCTAAATTATAAAAGTAAAAAGCTTCACATTTACCCCAGCAGTAAATAACTACTGAACATAAAAGAAAATAAAATTTATTACAGAAAGTAAAAGTGCATAATTAAAAATACTAAAAGTAAAAATGCTTAGTTTAAATTACAAAAACTTAAACACACGAGATGCAATCCTTAAAGTCCTTACAAAACTCAAGGAAGACATGATTTGAATTTTGAAATCGAGCTGAATTTATAGGCGTCAATAGGCCTTCCGCGTCATGATGCGACACACTTTGCGCGTCGCGAAGCGCGTAGATCATTGACACGTATCGGATTGGCTTCGCGAGATCGTGACACATGTCACGCTTATGTCGGCGGTTGAATTATTAGTGTCGGCAGCATATGATGGCGACATGTGTCCCGGCACACGTTAGCGTGATTCACTGAGATGTTGACACGTGGCAGACGCATTTTAGCGTCGATGATGATTTGTGAAGTTTCGAGGGAAGAGGGGTCGAGTTGGGAGATTTCTGAAGTTTTGTCCATTCTTCAATTTCAGCAAACTTAATGGTATTTATAGAAAAATTTCTGAAATTTATATTTAGACCCCCAAAAATTACAATTAGGTCCCTTCCATGAAACATTCTCGAAAATTTATATTTTGAAAGCCTTTCTGATGTAAATTTTGAAAAGTATTCACATGAAAGTTGTTCGTCTCGGAAAAACAAGTCTGATAGTTCAAGAATCAAATCAATCAGAGTTTGATTGCTATCTTTATAGCCGAAACAAGAAACTTTTACGCGTATAACAAAATAAATAAAAATCGCGTAACCGATTCACGAAACCACGCGTTTTCCAACGCGACAAAGCTTCACTTAAAAAAATTCTGATATATTTTTCAACACATAAACTTTGATTTTCGATTACCACCTCGTTCCAAATCCTTAACTTCAATTCGGAAATATTCCAAAACCGCTCCAAAAATATTCAGGATAATACAATATTGAAACTCTTAGATTATTACTAAATTTATATAAAGTTCCGAGTAAAACTCGAAATCTCTAACTCTTAGAGTAATCTAACCTTTAGATTTACAATAAAAATAAAAGTAAGAATTTACCATATGTATGAATAAATAATCTTGATAAAGAAACATTATATTGCATAAATAATATGATATTCATGCAAAAAGTGAATGGTGCTCGATCACCATTTCTAATAGAATTTTACGGATTTTGTGATAAAATTCATCAGTTTCAAGGCTATTCGGTAGTTGTTCGGGATCAGTGCAAAAACATGACAAAGGTAAAAAAAGATGAGGAAAATGGTTAGGAAAAGAACCTCAGCTCTGGAAAAAATGGATATAGTAATAAGATTTCTTATGATGTTGTGTGAGATAAAGAGTCTTATTACAATTTACTTTATCTAAAACTTAACATTCCTGAAATAACAACATACCCTTAAAAAATAAAGGGAAGGACATAAATAAAGCAAAGGGAATATTATTTTTCCAATAAAATTTGTACTAGGTAGTACAATATTTTTACTTCCCATGAGAATTTTACATGCTACTAAAGTTAGTTTTGACCATATATATTTCAATTTTTATTCATTAATCAAGGTTTTGGTTTGGATTTAGATTCAATGATGTGCTGAACTTTTAATAAATTATAATTATTATTTATTGAATAATAATTTAAAATTTTAACTAAATCTTAACTTTATATTATTATTAAAGTACGTATAACAGATGATTAGCCCAGATCAACTTAACACTCGATCTAATTTCTTTATCTGTTGTTATTCCAATCTTCTTTTGGGTTTAGTGATAATTTTAACATTATGCTAAAGCATCTAATGGTACCACATGGCTAAGACCCAAAAGATAGATATATATATATATATATATATAGATATATATATAGATATATATATATATATATATATATAATAAATATGTGCTGGTTCATTTTTTTGCTCCCCAAAAGACATGCAAAAATATTATTGTAATTGTGATTATGGCTGGATAAAGGAATGATTAGTGTAAAATGTGAAGCCTTGTCATCCGTTGGATAAGGGACACGTGGCGCAATCATTGTCGTTGTCCCAATTACATGTATTTGCTCATCCTATATAAATGGCACTTAGGTTGAGAATTAAAAGAGTTTTCATTATTTGTATTCCCTTGTTTTTGGCTAAGTGTTGAGCCTTATTTCCTAGTCCAAGTTAGTGTAATCTTCAATTGGGAATTTGAGAGATTGTCACTTTTAGAGATTATGGTTCTTTGTGAGATTTGGGAATTACAATTTGTAAACGGATTCAAGATTCCGTGTGTAATCTTGAAAGTTGTTTAGTGCAGCGAGCTCCCTATTCCGGAGTTCAACGTGGATGTAGTCGGGAATCTTTCCGGCGAACCACTGTAAAAATCGTGCATTTTTGATTGATTGGTTTGACGATTTGCGACAAAAACTTAACAATTGGTATCAGAGCATTTTGGATCAAGTGGGCCGAAGGAAATCTGTGACTGAAGATCAAGAAGCCCAAGACTCAGCCTTTGCATTCGGCGGCAAAAGCAGAAAGAAAAGCCCTAAGTTTTGGGTCTCTTTCTTTGTTATCAAAGGTTGAAAGCCCAAGAGAAGGAGGGGTTCTCCATCGGTCTGTGGAGAAAGAAGAAACCCTAAAGATTCTTGTCAAAAATGGCCAAGAAGACTCCTGAGGAGCCGTGACCATAGACCAAGAACATGGAGACTCAAAGCCGAAGAAAAAAGCCATCGACGCAAATTTGAAGAACAGAGCTATCAACGAAAGCAATAGAAAAACCAGAGAAGAGAGCTGCCGATTGCAAAAGACTTGCAATCACCGATCAATAAGCCAAAAATCCCTAATTGTCTGTAAACTGTGAAGAACACGGCCCAAAAACAAGAAGAAGAAGAATCAAAGCCCAAGAACCATCTTCTTCAATTGGGCGGCAAGAGCAACAAGAATCCCTAATTCTTTAATCTTTGGTCAACAGAACAATTCACACGACGGGAAGAGCATCAAGACTTTGTCAAATTCAAAAGCACAGAGCCATCAGATCTGCCGAGACCAAGATTATGGGCTGCCGATTAGGGCATAAAGTGGCAGGCCAAAATCCCCTGCTACCGGGCTGCTAACTTGTCAAATTGAGGAACTGTGTTGTAGGCCAAGACTCCAGGTGTTGAACTACTGGCCAAGAATTGAGTTGCTGTGGCTCTTGGATTAAGCTGTACTTCCCAGATTCTGGCTGTCGAGAAAGGGACGTGAGTTGCAGGCTGGGAAATTAAGTTCCTGCGTGAGCTGCAGTTTGGGAAAATTAAATTTCTGTTGGATTTGTAATTTGGGTGAGAAAGTGTGTAGGTATTGCCGTATTGATTTGGGTGGCTAAGCCTCTGGATTTGCCGAGAACTGACCAAAGCTTGGGTAATTTGAGTGTTTAGGGCAGTGAGTTACCAGATTGAAAGTTTAGGTGTTGAAGGCTTAGTCGTTGGGTGATTAGGCTGCTGTCCTGTTTTGGGCAGTTTCGGTGCGAATTTTCGAATTGGGTTTTTGAACAGATTGGTTGGTGTAAATTAACGAATTGAGTTTGGGCTGAGTTGGGGAGTAATTGCCGAGAGTGATTGTGGAATTTTCATTGGGTGATTACTGTAAACGAAAATAGAAATGTCGACCATGAGACTCGACATCGGCATCTTTGACGGGAAAAGAGATTTCATCACATGGAAGAAGAAAATGAAAGTTCTACTTTCCCACCATAAGGTGGCTTTGGCACTGGAACCGGATCCAGAAAAGTGGCCAAAGATGGAAAAAGAAGCGAATGACGAAATCCTGGAAGAGGCGTACACTTGATCTTCCTCCACTTGGGAGATTCGGTCATCAGGAAGGTTGATGGAATGGACACGGCCATTCAACTTTGGGGTAAACTCGAATCTCTTTATTCTGTTATTTCTGCACCAAATTTAGTGTTCTTAAAAGGAAATTGTTTAATTACAAGATGGATACTAGTAAGTCGATTGATGATAATTTGGATGAATTCACGAAAATGACTCAAATCCTTAAAGGAACTGACCAAGCCCTAGGAGACTCTAGCGAAGCTATGATTCTATTAAATGCATTGCCTGAAGAATATAGTGTCGTTAAGAACTCTCTACAGTACACAGGAGTTGTACCTAGGCTAGACTTGGTGATATCTGGTATAAGGGCTAGAGAGCTAGAACTTAGAACCAGTATGAGATGAGGAGCGAACTTATTCGTGAAAGGAAAAATGAGAAAAAATATAATGGTCCGAATAATCATCAGACTAATAACAAAGAACCTAAAAGTCAGAAAAAGATAACATGATAAGAATAAGACAGTGGGAAAAAGTGCTATCATTGTGGGAAGATGGGACACCTTAAAAGAAATTGTTATAAGTTCATTAGGGAACAGGAAAATGAAGGCAGTGCCACTGTGGCTGCCGAAAAGGAGTCGATGTGCCTATCTGAGGCATTGACTGTGTGTAGAGATCACATTAGTAGAGAATGGATTCTGGACTCCGGGTGTTCTTTTCACATGAGTCCGTATAGAGACTGGTTTGTCAACTTTAGAAATTCAGATCAAGGCACTGTGTATATGGGTAATGATAATACTTGTAGGATACATGGAGTGGGGGACATAACCCTTAAACTCCATGATGGTAAAGTTAGGATACTTACTGACGTTAGATATGTACCTGACCTGAAACGAAACCTGATATCATTAGGAACACTAGATGAGTTAGTTTTTACATATAAAGCCCACAATGGGAACATGCACATATCTAAGGGTAAGAAACTGATCCTAACTGGTATAAAGAGAAATGGATTGTATGTTCTAAATGGCCAACATGTATTCTCGGATAAACCCATTTCTGCTTTAACTTCTAATGTTGATATGACTAATATATGGCACTTGAGACTTGGCCACATAGGCCAGAAAGGAATGCAGGTACTCAGCAATTAGGGACAATTTGGAAAGGACCAGTTGAAGCCACTTGAGTTTTGTGAGATCTGTGTGTTGGGCAAACAGCACAGACAGAGCTTCCCAACTGGAATTCATTTGTCAAAGGCGAGTCTGGAGTATCTACATTGTGATCTGTGGGGACCAGCAAAGGTCCAGACTCATGGGGGTAAGAAATATTTCCTCTCTATTGTTGATGACTACAGTAGGAAGGTATGGACATTCTTACTAAAATCAAAGGATGAAACTTTGACAAAATTTAAAGAATGGAAAGTATTGGTAGAAAATCAAACTAGTAACAAAGTAAAAGTCTTGAGAACTGATAATGGCTTAGAATTTTGTAATACTGAGTTTGATCAATACTGTACTAGTGAGGGTATCCTAAGACATAGGACTGTTAGAAACACCCCTCAACAGAATGGAGTTGCGGAAAGAATGAATAGAACCCTATTAGAAAAGATCAGATGTCTTTTATTCTCTTCCGAACTTCCGAGGGCCTTTTGGGGTGAAGCCCTCAATACTGCTACTCATTTAGTTAACCTGAGCCCCAATAGTTCCTTGCAGTTTAAGACACCAGAAGAAATCTGGTCTGGTATGGCTCATAAGCTGGCCCACCTTAGAGTATTTGGCTGTGAAGCCTATGCTCACCAGTCCGTAGGAAAACTTGAACCGAGGTCTATCAAGTGTTTTCCTAGGATACCAAGAATGGACAAAAGGGTATAGGTTATGGGAAAGGGAGTCACCTGGAGTCAAAGTCATAGTTAGTCGGGATGTTATATTCAATGAACTTTGTTTTCCTTGTAAATCTACTAACAAGAATGCAGGTGCCTTAGAAAAGGATCTAGCAGATTTTGATCTTGCAGGTGGAGCTCAGATGCAGGTGGAGCCAGGGACATCAGGGACCGCTGATCAAGTTGGTGACATGTCAGGCATGGAGACATCTGAGGACACCCAGCCCAGGAGAAATAACCAGGAGGAAAACAGAAATGAAGTAGCAGAGATACAAGAACAAATTGAAGTGGGCACAGTAGATCAAGTGGATCAAACTGAGCAGCATGATGAAACACCTCAAGACACATTGGCCAACTACCAGCTAGCAAGAGACAGAAGTAGGAGGCAGGTAAGGCCTCCTACCAGGTATGATTACTCAACTAATGATTTGTATTTCTGTGCATTAATATCAAGTCATGAAATTAATGGAGTTGAACCTGCTAGCTTAGAGAGGCATTAAAGTCTGCCCATAAACTTGAATGGGAAGCGGCTATAGGAGAGAATATGTCTTCTCTTAGTAATAGGTCTGAGATGGTTAAAATGGAAAATGTACATTATGCAAATGCTATTGGTTCTGTGATGTATGTCATGATTAGTACTAGACCTGACTTGTCTTATACTGTATCTTTATTAAGTAGGTTTATGTCTAATCCAGGTGGAGCCACATGAGTGCTTTACAATGGTTGTTAAGATACTTGAATACTACTATTGATTAGCTTATGTGTTAACAAATCTAACGCTTTAGATTTGGTAGGGTATGTTGATTCTGATTTTGCAGGTGACCGAGTCTCAAGAAAGTCAACTACCGAAGCAGAGTATATAACCATAAATGATGTGTTCAAGGAAGCAATTTGGCTTCAGGGTATCTTAACCGAAATACAACAGCTGCAGGGTAAGACAGTTGTGTATTCAGACAGTCAGAGTGCAATACATCTGAGCAAGAATCAAGTACATCATGAGAGAACCAAGCATGTAGATGTGAAGTATCATTTTGTGCGGGAAGTCATCACAAATGGTAAGGTTGAGATTGAGAAGGTTCCAACAGAAGATAACCCATCGGACATGGGGACAAAGATTGTGACTGCAACCAAACTCTCCCACTGCAGGAAGCTGTTGCAGGTGGGGGTTGGCTGACCTTGCAGCCGACATGAGCGATGATATGAGTAGGTGAGTTTGCTGTGCTATCTTGACCTTAGTGTGTCTTTGTGTATGATTGGGAGTGATAGATGTTTTTGGCTTCAAGGTGGAGATTGTAAAATGTGAAGCCTTGTCATCCGTTGGATAAGGGACACGTGGCGCAATCCTTGCCGTTGTCCCAATTACATGTATTTGCGCATCCTATATAAAGGGCACTTAGGTTGAGAATTAAAAGAGAGTTTTCATTATTTGTATTCCCTTATTTTTGGCTAAGTGTTGAGCCTTATTTCCTAGTCCAAGTTAGTGTAATCTTCAATTGGGAATTTGAGAGATTGTCACTTTTAGAGATTAGGGTTCTTTGTGAGATTTGGGAATTACAATTTGTAAACGGATTCAAGATTCCGTGTGTAATCTTGAAAGTTGTTTAGTGCAGCGAGCTCCCTATTCCGGAGTTCAACGTGGATGTAGTCGGGAATCTTTCCGGCGAACCACGGTAAAAATCGTGCATTCTTGATTGATTGGTTTGACGATTTGCGACAAAAACTTAACAATTAGATTACAACGAGATTATTTTATTGGCACATGTGACGTACCAATGACAATAATTTTGAGTGATTTGGATTTTAGCCTCACATAAATTATTAATATTATGATTAGTTGAGAGTTGTTTTCCAAAAATTATGTAAAAAAAAAAAATGAAAAAGAAGAAGTTTAGGGTTATAAATATAAGAAAAATATTGAGGAGACCAATAAGAGATAAAACGAGGATAAAAACACAATTAAACGATATATTTTTATTGTGTTTTATTTTATTTTTTAATTTTTATATAAAATTTAAAGGACGTCATTTTGTTGGTGTTTTTATCCACGATTTGTCTTCGTATCAATACTCCAAATATAAAGCAAAACTATTAAAAGGTAAGAGACAAGAGAAATTATCATTTTCCACCTGATAAATAGCGTAAGTTTATTTTACCCACAAAATATTGAAATCATTTATTTTTCTACATATAATTTTAAACATGTTTACTTTTCCATTTTTAGGTGGAAAATGGATAATTCTCCCTAACTTGAATAGATAATATATATATATTATTTATTTATTTATTTATTTTATTTATTAGATGGAAAATTGAATAAAATTGAAATCACAATTAAAAAAAAAACTATTTTAAAATTTTGTGAGGAAAGCAAATTTATTCTAGAAAATTGATAATTTCCCGGAGACAATGCCACATGAATCGTTTCATACTATAGGACCTCCGCTGATGAACAAATGAACACGTGCAGATCACCAACTACAAAAGACAGTAAATTAATTATTTAATAATTAACATAATCATAATTAACATGGTTGATGCCAATTTTCTTTAAAAAGAAAAAATCACTGGAGGATCATTTTTCGGTATTATTTTTTTTTAACAAAAAAAAATCTCGAATCCCAACTTTTACTTATAAATCTATAATTTCGATTGAGATTTGATATTATGGGATTATTTTTCGTCATGATTTAAAAATTAATATTTTGTATGATAATTTGTCCCGAATTCATAATCAGAATCGGATAAGAATTGGTAAATCATCGCCCTTCTCAACGGATTATCATCTCTACTCGGAGTGATCTTGCTTGCAGGAACTTCCTTGGTTCATGGGCACATGGAGAGTGATATGGGAAATAATAGGGGTATTAACTTTAGGTTTAGATCCGATGTCGAGTTGAACTTTATTTTTAATTTTTTAAAAAAAATTATGATGGATAATTATTTAATAATAATTTATTTTTAACTGAAAGTTAACCTTTCTTTTGATAAAATATTATTGTTATTAAAACATATGTGATGATAAGTTTAGCACAACTTACCTCAGCGCAGCTCAGAATCCAAATTCATAAACTCCCAGTCCTCCTCTTTCTTATGAAATCGTGGGCAAGAAACAGGTAAATTGCTTTGAACTCTTAGCTTGTCTCATTTAATTTCTTAGTCCTCGTGGGCATTTGGTTTACTGGATTCCATATCATTACTGGATTAGCTTCTTCTAGTAACATTTTCCATTGCCCCTGGAATGCTGTTTCAGGAATTGGCCCCTTAACAAAATCAGATTTGGCTTTGAAATAATTCTTCGACAAAGATTTTCCTTCAGGTAGAATTTCAGGTTTTGTGATGCCATCGATGTAAAGTATGTTGAATGAAGTGATAAATATTATGTTGATAAATTTTGGATAACTCCAGATTTGTGAGGATTGAGAGACTTTGATCTTTATAAATAATATTCTCAATAAATGTTCCAATAAAGAAATAAGAAAAGACAACATAAGAATTGTGTAAATATCATGCACTTTCCTATAAACGTTTGAAAATATGGGGTGTCTTCGATATAAATGGTAACTAAACATGTGAAAAGATATTGAATACCATTGATAAGGGTAAGTCTCGATAAATACATCGAAGACATAAAATTCCACTTTCAAATGAGATCATCTTAAGAAGATTATATCAAGTCAAAGAAAAATTTAATAGATATCCATTTACTAAAGATTTTATAGAGTAAGTGTACAAATCATCGAGGAAAATTGGCTTAAACCTTATGTCTAACGAATTATTATAATGGAAACTTAACCTAGCTGACAGAGTTCCCAAGACCTAGGTTGAAAATGTACAATTAAAATTATGTCATTCAAAAAAAGCATTGTGGAGTTACTTACTCATACTCATTTCTATGATGACGTGAGTATTGTCTATCATGGTTCAGGCTAATATTTACTTTTAATGATTATTATTATATATTGGGAATGGTTCAAGTGGAATACGGACATGATACTCTTAATAGAAAATCACATATTTAAGTGTGAAGCGTAGTCGTTTTCATGAGAAATTTTAAAGATTGAATTCTCGAAAAGCACTTAAGAAATCAGAAAATTATTCATGATCAAAACGAACACAATCGTAAGAACCGTGCAACGTTTTCACATTGAAAATTGTAAGAAAAATCTTCAAAAATGTTCAGCTTCAGTTAACCGAAGCTATATGAAATTACCCTACAAGTAACAATCTCTATACCTAATAGGGGTAATGGCCTAATATGTGGAATTAAAAAATCTTTTCATTTTTATGCTATTAGGCTAGTAGCTTTACCAATTAAGCTTAGTGTTCAATTTCTACAATTAATACACCCAACAATTTATTTCTAAAATGATAAGTTATACTAAATAATATAGAAATATAATATAAAGCTTGTAATAAATTAAAGAGATAGGGTTAGAGAAATTAACACCAGATTTATAGTGGTTCAACCAACAATATCTACATTTACTCCTCCAAACCGAGCTTGAAGCTTTCCACTAAGTTGAATCAACAACTTACACCGAATTTTTCGTGGCGCACTCGTAACCAATGGTTTTGTCCCGTAGGTTCACTTCAAACCTTTACACAAGAGTTTTATCACATAGGCTTACTCTTCAAACCTTTATAATGAGTTTTGACTATAAGCTCAATCACAAACCTTTTACAACTAAATGCACTCTTTTGAGTATACCCACTCAATAATGGATTTTCCAACCACAAGTGTTTGAATAATAAAAGTATATAACTCACTTGGATACTCACAAAAGATAAGAAGATTAATATTGTGAGTTGCTAACTCAAGTATTTTAAGCTCACTATAAATGATAATAAAAGTGTAGTGTGTGAGCTTTGATTATGAGAATGTATGATAAAGAAGATTTAGTCAACTCTATGTTTTTGTCATAGAGAAATTATATGAAAGTTGAAAGAGAGTTGTAAAAATGAATTAGACTGAATTTATGGAGAAGCTGAAAGCAGTCCATGTTGTTTGCGCTGATGCCGGTATGTCGATCTACAAAGGCCGGTATGCCGGTCTGCCATAGTAACGGCTATAAAATATTACCGTTTGATACCGATAAGTACAAGCACGACCATATTACTGACCGGTATGGATCATGCTGGTTTTAGAGAGCATGTAAAATAATAAGGTTGACCGGTATGAATGTCGGTATGCTCTAGTCCGATTCCAGTAATTATACAAACTCTACACTGGCATGTATAGGGGACCGATAAGGAGTAGCTCGGTTCCATAGGCGATATAAAACTACTCAGAACAGAGCAAAGGTATCAGTATGCTGATGTGGGGGATCGGTATGTCGGTCTTAGTGCCAAAATCTCAGATTTGAAAGTTAAAACCATTTTACACATGATCCTAATGCATCTAAATGAATGTGCATGAGTCTTATGAGTTAGAGTACTTGAATTATAGACTCACTTACAATGAGAGCCATAAGCTATAAGACTACATTAGATATCTTCGTTTTGGCGCT
Organism: Zanthoxylum bungeanum; assembly: GCA_019454045.1. Lineage (NCBI taxonomy): Eukaryota > Viridiplantae > Streptophyta > Magnoliopsida > Sapindales > Rutaceae > Zanthoxylum > Zanthoxylum bungeanum. The sequence goes on from SKCR01036743.1 coordinate 67,270, forward strand.
TGAGTCTTTACATCCATTTTTCTCTTCTCATCCAATTTCTTCGACATCATTTTTGTAATGCTCGCTAATGTGCGTCGAAGTCTTCTTGTGTTGCATCATCAAAATCTATCTTGAGAATATATTGCTAACAATCTCTTTTTTTATGATGGCAACCCTTAAAACTTGTTAGCTTTGAGAGTTCCAAATTTTTTTACGATTATGGCTCCTCCTCAATATTAGCTCCCCCCTCAACATGTGATTGTCTTTAATATAGCTCTATAAGACTTAGACAAATATATTAGTACAAATTTGCTCCCTGTTAATACATGGGTGAGGGTAACACAAGTTTTAATCTCATTCTATGATTTATCCCCCATTGACATTATCAAAAATGATGTAAAAGCAAAAGATTAAGCTCTAAGAGATACCAAACAACATGTGCACAAAACATATTAAAGTTCATGAATATGCACACTTGTATTTCGATAAAATTCTCACTTTTTGCCATACAATATGAAATTCATGCATAGATAATCAAAATCGTCCAAGTTATACGAATATCCATTCATTTCATTTTTAATCCATAATGATCGATGGCAAGGCGTAATTAATACTAATAATTAAAAAATATCACACATAACATGAATGGCAATAAAACCTATGAGATGTCATTTAAACTTGTAAGAGTTCATACAATTTTAGCTCAAATGCCCAATCAATAGTATGATTTATAAACAAATCCAATTTCATACCAATTGAAATTAGCGTACTTAAGTAGGATGGAAACAGTACCAATATTTCCGTAAATAAAGATTTTATTTATTACCGTTGTCACAAAATGACAAATCCGCCATTCTTAAAATTTATTCGTTTTTCAGGATTGCATTTGACATTCTTCTCTTTTTTAGATCTTTCCTCATTTTGTGTTGCATCTTTGGGATCATTTCACATTTATCATTGATGATCATTCCCAAAGCTTCCTCTACAAAATCATTCAAGCACAATTTGGTACTTTAACTTTCTTAGGTCCATAGGGGTTAGTCTTGATTCCTTGGGAACCCATGCATTTACTTTTACATTTTTGTACATGCAATCAAATATTTGGTGTCATTTTCTATTGCATGCATGACATGTGATATTTTCATCAAGAATGACATGTGTATGAGAAGTGGATGCCTTAACAAAATAATTTTTCAAATTTTTTTTATGTAAAGACTATATCCTAATCTTTCTCCATTAAATACACATTTTTGGGATTTAAGTAGTATATTAAGATTTTTCTAACCCAAAGTAAACTTTGTAACTATATTATACAAATCACATGTACTAGAGCTAGTTGGCATGCTAGATATGATTTTTTTTTCAAGTTTTAGCGTCTGTTCTTTTAGGCATACGATTTCTTTTTCATGCATTTCATTTTTATCAACAATTAATGCATGATCATGTAATAATGATGAATGCTCATTTTTGATTAATTTACGATTCTTTCTAAACAAGTCATACAATTCATGCAATTTATTAAAAGTATCAAGCAATTCATCATATTCAAGGGAATCATGTATATTTTCTTCATCGCTTTCTTCTAGGAGATCATCAATAGCCATAAAAGCGAGATTTCTTGTTCCCTCATCACTTTTCTCATCAGATGAGCTAAAGTCTCTATCGCTCCAAGTTGTCTTCATTGCTTTCTTCTTGAATTTTCCTTTGAATTTTCTCAATGGGTAATCAGCAACTACATGACTCAGCTTTTCACACATATAGGATATGATTTTGTCCTTCTTGTGCTTCATTGGCCATTTCTTTTCTTTCTTCTCATCCATCTGAGGTTTTCCTTTACACTTTTTAGATTTGAGGAATTTCTTGAACTTCTTTGTCAAATGTGTCAACTCATCATCACTATCATCTTCTTCATCACTATAGCAAACATTATCCCTTTTTCTCACAAATGACTTAAGGGTTATTCTCTTTTTATTCTTCTCTTCTTCTTCCCTTAATTCCTTCTCAATCTCGATCTCATATTCTATCAATTTTCCCACCAAATCATCCAATTTCAAGGTGTTCATATCATTTGACTCTTTGATGGAGGAATTATAAATCATATATTCCTTAAGAAGAGACATAAGAATTTTCTTCACTTAATTACTTGTACTAATATTTTTTCCTAAATTACTAAGTTGATTTATAATCATGAAGAATCTTGAAATCATCATATCAATCTTTTCTCCTATTTCCATCTTGAAGTTATCCAAGTCACACATAAATCGATTGATCTTTGATTCATTGAGTTGGCTAGTGCCCTCATTGACAATCTCCAAATATTTTCACAATTCATATGCATTTCCTAACACCGGAAGTTCGTTGATTTGACTCCGATCAATTGCACAAAGTAGATTATTGAGAGCTATCGTATCTATGGAGGCTTCAATGAAATCCTCATCGGTCTATTCAAAATGCGGCTTAGGAAACTCCATATTATTGCTATCTTTTTTCATAGGCATTCTAGTACCTTTTGTGATCACTTTGAAAGATTGCACATCAACGGCAATGAGATAGTTCAACATCCTCATCTTTCAATAGTCATAATCAGTTTCGGTGTAGAATGGAGGTCTATTTATTGAAAATATCTCGGCTAGATTTATTATGTAGCTTGTAGAGCCTATGATCTATTCTTGAACGGTTAGGTCTTTATTGAGAAGATCTCACTCTGATACCAATTGAAATTAGCCTACAAACACACAACAAGCGACAATCTATATACCCAATAGGGAGGTGAATTGGGTAATGGCCTACATATGCGAAATTAAAAAATCTTTTCGTTTTTACGCTACTAAGGTAGTAGTTTTACCAATTAAGCTTAGTGTTCAATTTCTACAATTAATACACTCAACAATTTATTTCTTAATGACAAGTTATACTAAATAATATGGAAACATAATATAAAACTTATAATAAATTAAAGAGATATGGTTAGAGAAATTGACACTGGATTTATAGTGGTTCATCCAACAATGCCTACGTCCACTCCTTCAAGCCACGCTTGAAGATTTCCACTAAATTGAATCCATAACTTACACCGAACTTTTAGTGGCACACTCGTAACCAAGAGTTTTGTCCCCTAGGTTCACTCCAAATTTTTACACAATAGTTTTATCATCTAGGCTCACTCTTCCAACATTTACAATAAGTTTTATCTATAGGCTTATTCAAACTTTTACAACTAAATGCACCTTTTTTAGTATACACACTCAAAGAACAAGAACAAAAGATGCAGAGAGTGCCGAGAAGAAAAAGAGCAGTGCCGAGAGTTCAAAGAAGAATCAGAGTCCATAAGCCGGGACGCGGAGTCGTGATGATTCAGAACAACAATTCTCTCCAATCCCGGGCTATTTTTATTTCTTTTATGATGAACTAATCCCCTAAGCAAAGTTAGGAATGAACTTTTGTGTTGGATTTTTATTATTTATGTTTTTGATTCCTACAAACCTTTTAATCGTTTAATAAAATTGATGGTTATTATTTTCTATTATCTATCGATTTATTAATCCAGAAATTATGTTTTGTCAAATCCCATATAGATCCAGTCACGCTTCTTCTATGTGTGGTTTGCGAATTTAATTGTGACTGGTAAAAGTCGTTTTATGTGTTGGTCTTCTGCTGCAGTATTGCCTGAGGGTATATTGTCGACGTTAGATAGCTCGTAATGATGACTTTTGTGTGCTGTTAACATAGAGAAAATAATCATTAATTACCTTAGAATTTGAATATGTGTAGAATTGAATATATTCCGGTTGTTGGTTGGGATGTGAAACCCTCAACTGAGTAATAATAGGAATTAATAACTGAATATAGGAATTTGATGCAATAGGGATTCCCGACGCTTTGCTGCTTTTCTCTGCCATTATCCTTTATAATCTTTTTATTATCTTATTTATCTTTAATATAATTATCAATTTTTATCGTTCTGTTTATTAAGTTATCGTTAACATTCTTGATTGAGTGAATCAGTTTCATTGTAACCATCTCTCTGAGGAATCGACACCCCAGCTATACTGCGATAACCGCAAGTTATTTTTGGGCGTAATCACACATGCTTCACACTTATGTTGGCTATCAATTGCAAATTTAGGTATAAGGTCCATGTTAATTAATTTATGCATGGTATCATAATTAACATGTCCTAACCTCCCATGCCATACATTTTGTGACACAATAATATAAGCAGGCGAACTAGCTTTATTAATAGCACGATTAACAGTCATTACATTTAGCTTGAAAAGACCCTCAGTTAGGTATCCTTTTCCTACATACATATCATTCTTAGTCAATACAAACTTGTCAGAAACAAATACAAGCTTAAAACCAGCCTTACTAAGAAGAGAGCCCAAGACCAAGTTCTTCCGAATATCTGGAACGTGCAGTACATTCTTCAATGTTAGCTCCTTTCCGGATGTCATCTTCAGAACCAATGTGCATTGTCCAACCACCTGAGAGGTAGACGAGTTTCCCATTGTCAGATGATCGCCGCCATCGACCTTCTGTTACATGGAAAACATCTTACTGTCTGCACAGATATGACGAGTAGCCCCAGTGTCTACCCACCATTCTCTCGGATTCCCAACTATGTTGGCTTCGGTTACCACTGCTGATAGTTCCATCTCTGAGATATCATCAGTCAGCTGCCCACCTTCAGTAACATGTGCCTCATTTTTCTTTTTCTTGCCCTTGTCCTGAGACTTTTTGTTCCTGCAGTCCTTTGACATATGACCGCTCTTTCCACAGTTGTAGCATTTTCCCTTGAACTTCTTGTTCCCAGAGTCAGCTCCACTATTCTTTCTCTTTTTGCTACCCTTTACACCTTCAATGATGTTGGCCTTAGACTCCAGAGTCTTGTAGCTGGCCTTCTCGGACATCCTGTTGTCCTCCTCGATTCTCAATCGAACACTGAGGTCTTCAAGGCTCATCTGCTTCTTTTTGTGTTTCAGATAGCTCCTGAAGTCCTTCCATGATGGAGGCAACTTTTCAATTATAGCGGCAACTTGAAACATCTCACAGAGTTTCATTCCTTCATCCAGTATTTCATGAATGATCAATTGCAGTTCACCCAACTGAGACATCACCGTCCTTGAATCTACCATCTTATAGTCCAGAAACCTACCCACGACAAATTTCTTTTGTCCGGCATCTTCGGTTTTGTACTTCTTCTCGAGAGATTCCCAGAGAACCTTCGCAGAACTCATGCCTTGGTACACATTGTACAGGGTATTGTCAAGACCACCCAAAAGGTAGTTCTTGCATAAGAAGTCTCTAGACATCCAAGTCTGTTCTCGCTCTTCCTTGGCCAATTCAGATTCACCCTCCACAGGACCCGGAGGATCTTTGAGAACTTTAGCCAACTGGAGAGTTGTCAGGTAGAACAGCATTTTGCTTTGCCACTGTTTGAAATTTGCCCCACCAAATTTCTCCGGCTTTTCTCCGTGAGAGACCGGTACCGTGATATTTCCGCTAGCCATTTGTAACTGGAAATCAACAGGTTCAATCAGTCTATGAAAGACAAATTGCACAACGATCAACGAATGATTTAATTCAAAGTGATGTACTAGGTAGTCACTTGTTGTTCTAATGGACGAAAGTTCCAATAAACACAAGTCCTTGAATTTCAACTAAAGATACTTAAGGAAAATTGAATGAACGAATATTCTTCAAATACTTTTTCCAATAGAATCTTTTAGCAATTCAAAACCCAGATTTACACTCTTCCAATAGCATAATTAATACGATAAGTGTAGATATATATGTCAATCAAGATTGGATGGAATTACTTGTTCAAAATTACACTTTAAATTCTCAACCAATTATGCAACAACCAATTAATTTCAACTCTATAACTATGTGTATGCTTGTGATAATTTGAACAACTTAATAATAACTTAAATCTATACTACCAAGATTAATGTGTTTACAGTATATGACTAACCAAGTTAATATTAATTAAAGTTTGCAATTTATGATACTTCCAGGACAAAACGTTAGTGTCACGTTCGTATCTACGTTCGAACGAGACTGTCCAGTGTGTGTACGTTCGTGTTGCGTTTGATAACGCGTTCGAACGAAGTGTTTCCAGAGAGTTCACGTTCGAGTAGCGTTTGATAACGCGTTCGAACGGAATGATTCCAGAGAGTTCACGTTCGTATAGCGTTCGTGAACGCGTTCGAACGGAATGATTCCAGAGAGTTTGCGTTCGAGTTGCGTTTAGGACGCGTTCGAACGTTCTAAGACAGAAGGCTTGCGTTCGAGTTGCGTTTAAATACGCGTTCGAACGTTCTTACGAATTTTCAAATTTAAGCCTTCGCGTGCGTCGGGCGTTCGAACGCCCTACGGGTTTTTCATACACAGTTCGTATTTTTCCAGAAAATATTCTACCCTAGCATGCGAATTTACAGTCTAACAACACTAGAATGCAATAAGTTCTTAAGATTGTTGTTAAATTAGTGTCATTAAACATCAACTAACATGCAAACAACCAGATCAAACTAGAAAATCGGATCTAATATGCATAAACCCTAGAAACCTTAAAACTTGATAATTTAAGAAAAACCTTTTTTTTGAATCCAAGTCGAGATAATCCTCTGTCCTTAAGAACTTATTGGCCCTGTCACAGGTGCTTTACGGATTCGCAATTGGCCAATGTCCTCTCAGGATAACTTGGTTCCTTCTTATCCAAAGAGCACTCTTTGACAAGTATTCGAACTGAGAATGTGGTGAAACTCTCTCCAAAAACAAATAAAGAAAACAAAATGTCTCTGTAAAATTCGGATCTCTTTTCTGTATATTTGTTTTGGATATAAAGCCTTCTTTTATAAGGCATGGAAGGGTGCCAATATGGCACCCTTTGGGATGGGGTGCAACCCTCCAAAGGGTTGTACCCCTCACAAGCACTCAATCCAACCAAATGACAGAATTACCCTTAATCAAATATTTAGAAGAATTTCTAACAGTCTCAACGCTAAAATCTTAGGATTTGAAAGTTAAAACCATTTTACGCATAACCCTAATGCATCTAAATGAACGTGCATAAGTCTTATGAGGTTAGAGTACTTGAATATAGACTCACTTACAATGAGAGTCCTAAGCTATATGACTACACTAGATATCTTCGTTTTGGCATTTGAGTCTTCACACCCATTTTGCTCTTCTCAACCAATTGCTTCGATATTTTTTTTGTAATGCTCGTTAATGTGCGTCGAAGTCTTCTTATATTACATCATCAAAATCCATCGACCGTAAATTCCATTGAACTACAAATTCGAATACATAGAACTTCAATGGAAAGAACCTTGCGACTTCAGTCGGCCGTGATATCCAGGGAGAACTTTTCCCAAATAGTGAATATCAAAATTGAAGAGAATAAGTGCCTTATGTGAGTGGGTGTCTCGTAAGTAATTTGATACAATTTTTAAAGATTTAGTTTCACTTAATGACATATTATTTCATTTGAATATACAAAATTCAAAAAGAAAGAATATATTAATTTAGAAAAATGATGCAAAATTCGATCAATTTACATTCAAAATGACAAAAATTCCAGGTTCTAATAATTTCAGTTTTTTAACTGATTTATTATATATTTGATTAAATTATAACAAAACCAATATATACAACGTATTTGGAGAGATTCTCAGCTCACATATTTTGAAAAATAAAGAGAGACATTACGCCACGTTTTTACAATCAGTGCCGAAAAACTGGAAAATAGTGGCAGTTGTTTCTAAAATACCACCGGTGGGTGATGGTTCTGGATTCTGAGTTTGACTTAGAAAAATTGATATCAATTATTTTAATTATGATTATGTAAATTAATACCAAATTAATTTACTGTCTTTCTTTTACGTGTTCATTTTGTTCATCACTGGAAGTCCTACGAAAGATAGGAAACGATTCATGTGTCACAGTCTCTTGACTTATAGTAGTTTTCCTTTTATGTTTGTCTCGAGATACAAATCTCAAATTGGTTCAAAAATAAATAAATAAATGAGAATATAAATTTATGGGTTTATTCTCATTACAAGTCAATTTATTGGAGGCCAAAAAGCCAAATCACTTAAAATGAAAATTATTATCGTTGTAACAGGTACGTGACGATAAAATAATCTTTGGAGTAACCATCCTTGTCATCCAGCATAACCAAAATTACAATAACATTTTTTTTTCTGTCCTTTTGAAAAAGAAAATTCAACCAGTCTATTTATTTTAGGAAAAACCCACCTTAAGGTCCCTGTACTCTCAATGTTTTTTACATTATACCCCTGTACTAAATTTTCTACACATTGCACCCTTATACTCTCAATATTTTTTACATTGCACCTCTGTACTAAATTTTCTACACATTGCACCCCTGCACTCTCAAAAAATTGACATTTCACCCTTATTTTAACGGCAAGTTAACAGAGTTGAGAAATATTCTGACATCACCCACCCTTATTTTGGAATGGATCGAGCAAATTTTTTTACTTTGAAGTTATGCTAGGGCGCATAACTATATTATGCCCCTTCTGATACATTCAAAAATCCAACTAATTTATTGTAAAAACTAGATCAAAACTACGATCTTGGAGTGTTATTAATGAACAACAAAAAAACAAACAAAGATGCTTCACGGTTATCAGACATCATTCCTAAAGAACGACAACGAGTATTACATGTCATGCGTGCACATTTATAGCAAACACCCATTTTTTTAGCTCTTCTCTTTTTAGCATAGGTGATTCTTCCTAAACCAGCAGATATGACACAAATAAGGGTGGGTGATGTCAGAATATTTCTCAACTCTGTTAACTTGCCGTTAAAATAAGGGTGAAATGTCAATTTTTTGAGAGTGCAGGGGTGCAATGTGTAGAAAATTTAGTACAGGGGTGCAATGTAAAAATATTGAGAGTACAAGGGTGCAATATGTAGAAAATTTAGTACAAGGGGCAATGTAAAAAACATTGAGAGTACAAGGGCCTCAAGGTGGGTTTTTCCTTTATTTTATGTTTATCTTTTGGGTCCTATGGTTTGGGGATCGTGAGGATCAGTCTCAATGGAATGAATTTGGGGTCCTAAAATATATAAAATTTTGAATCAAATTGGATATGGAGTCCTCAATCAATATTAACATCTGAGTTAAGTTTGAATTCCGCAAACCCGAAATCTTATATATAGAGAGAGAATATATTACTTTATTTTAAGATTTTCATATAAAAATTGAAAAATAAATGATAAAATGAGGATCCAGTACCCACTTATTTCCCGTCCCCATTTAGGGATAATGGAGAATAACTCGGAGAATTTCAGATTCAAAATGGATTCGAGTATTTCTTAATATTTCAAGTTCGGTGACCATGATCCCCGGCCCATTACCATCCTCGGTCCTAACCATGTGCCCTCGTGACCCCGTTAGATTGGAATGAGTAGAATGCTCAACAAAACCCTGATTAATGCATAAACAAATTGAAATAACAATAACACTTATTGACAAAATTTTACCAATGAGTAACATGTAATTCTCATTGGAAGAAAATTTATTTTATTTTTTATAAATTTAAGATATAAATCTCTTCTTGACATATATATAATATTATATTATTCCACTCCAAAGAAAAATAGAATCCAAACGTCTCTATCGTTTCTATAGAAATTAATTTTCGCTTGATAAATCAACATTTATTAAGTCCCAAAAGGTATGAGAACAAGACTTGTAGGCTTATTAAATAGTAAAATCATGCCCGAATATTGTGAGAACAAGACCCGAAGGTAAATAAAACCAGACCCGAAAATTAATAATTATATAAATTCTTTATTCACTTACATTAAAGTGAGGAATCACCCAAAATGAGTAGAGGTATATTGACCAAGTGAGATAGGACAAAATTTTACCAATGAATATGGAAGTCTTATTCGCTTACGTTTGGTGGATCACCATTGGAAATAATAATACTGTACAAATTTTACTAGTCAAGCAGTAGAGTGCTGCAATCGAACTGGAACTGGTGGAATGCTTTGTTCATGCCTGAATAAGTTACCAGGATCAACTTTAACTTTCACTCTAACCAATCTGTTGAAATTATCTTTGAAATACTTAACACCCCAAGCAATAGCCTCAATGTAACTTGTGTTACATTTCTTGTTCATGCCCAAATCAAGATCCCTGTAATTTACATAAGCAGCTCTGGGGAACATTGAAACATAAGGACTCATGTATTCATATAGCCTCCTGATCCATTCAATATGTTTCATTGCATTTTTTTTATCCCCATCTTTCCAGGCAGTCAAGTACTGGATTTTGAATATGTTTCCCTTTCTATGAGGAAAAGGAATTTCAGATTCTGAAATCCTACTCATCATTCCACCATAAGGATTCCATATCATTAGTGGATTAGCTTCTTCTAATAACATTCTCCACAGCCCCTGGAGTGCAGTTTCAGGAATTGGCTCTTTAACAAAATCTGATTTTGCTTTGAAAAAGCTCTTGGTCAAAGATTTTCCTTCAAGTAGAATTTCAGGATCTGTGTTATTTGGGTATCCAGCAATGTAAAGCACTGACCTGATCCAGCTTGTTTCAATGCAATCATTTCTTGTTAATCCCAATTCAGGAAAGCTCTTATGTGTTACCTGGAGGAGCCTCTCAGCATCACCCAGAAACAGGGCATTGTATGAAGTAGTTACAGTTTTTTTCCCTCTTGGGCCTGCATTTTTCACTCCTATAATAACTCTAATGAACAAATCCTCATCAAGCTTATCAGCCACTTGTTGCCATTTGTAAAGAACTTTTGTAGCTCCTTGTTCCAGGGTCTTGCTAACTGTAAAAACTGTCACATTTGCTGGAACAGGAACTAGTTTTACTTTCCAGGCAAGAATGATTCCAAAGCTACCTCCTCCGCCGCCTCTAATAGCCCAAAACAGATCTTCCCCCATGGATTTTCTGTCAAGAATCCTGCCAGTAGCATCAACAATTCTTGCATCAACAACATTGTCAGCAGCAAGGCCAAATTTTCTCATCATGGTACCATAAGCCCCTCCTGTGATGTGCCCACCAATGCCTACACTTGGGCAAAGACCAGCAGCAAAGCCATGAACATTACTTTTCTCCGAAATTCGATAATACAGTTCACCAATTGTAGCACCAGCCCGAACCCATGCGGTTTCATCATTAATATCAACTTCAACGGATCTGAGCTTGGAAAGGTCTAAAATGAAGAAGGGTGTTTCAATTTCGGATACATAAGAGAGACCCTCGTAATCATGGCCTCCGCTTCGGATTCTGAGATGAATCCTGAGATATTTTGAGCAAATAACAGCTGCTTGGACATGGGATTCGTTCAATGGAGTGAATATAAACTCAGGCTTTGGCACAGATGGCACCAAGTACCTCAGGTTTTGAGCAGAAGATTCCAGGATTGGAAAAAATGAAGAGTTGTTTGGAGTGTAGAAATTTGAAAAAGGAATGTAAACGTCCGAATTTGTAGTGAGGCATCTGATAAAATTGTTAAAAATTGAAATTGAATTTGTCCCTGAAGCTGATACCAGAAGAACTGAGAGCAGTGAAAGAAAGCACTTGCTTGGAGGCATCATTTTTTATTTCTTAGTTAATGAAATAAGAATTTGAGCCATTTTTTAAAGCTGCTGTGAATTTGAACCCGAATGGGTCAGCATTGGAATATTATTTATTTTTATTTCGGGCTAAAAAAATCCTAAGTGACAGGTTTGAATAATATTTTATTATTTAAATTTATTGTAAAATAATATTTTATTATTTTTCCGTCAAATTCTTAGTGGACCGTTAAGCTCAACTAGTGAACTGACGATCAACTAATGGAAAACTAATAAAATATTAGATTTTGTATAACTTTAGTAATAAATTATTATTTTATCATAAATTTAATAGTAAAATATAATATTTTAAAATTCATAATACCTAATTATTATTTTATCATAAGTTTAATAGTAAATGTAAATAATCCATAAATATATAATGCAGAAAAAATGAAGCAAAAATAAATGAATTAGATGGCAAATTATGGATTGAATATGAACTTGAATATTCTGTCTTTGTTGGAGTTTCAATTAGTGTATTACTAGATTATGTTCACTAGAGGTGGGCAAAAAAACCGACTGAACCGAACCAAATCGTAAATCGAACTAAACCGGATTGAATTTACGGTTTTTTTTCTAACGGTTCGGTTTGCGGTTTGGATTGGCACACCCCAAACAGTTTACGGTTCGGTTCAGATGCTAAACCGAATCGCACCTGTTAAACCGAACCGAACCGTTATAATTAAAAAATTATATATTTTTATAAACAGATTTGCATTTTTCTTTTAATTTTACTTTATGTTTTCTTTTTATTAGTATGTTAATACTTTTATTCTTAACTTTTTTGTTAATACTTTTATTCTTAAATTTATTTGTTAATAATTTTATTCTTAAATTTTTTGTTTTATGGTTTATTCTTGAAAGTAAGCTGTTGAATTTGTCTCTTAATTAGAATGATGGTAGCATCATTATTTGAGGTAATTTTTAAAAAATACAAGAATTAATTATGCCTCATTTTTCAATCCTCTATTAAGTGCATGTGTTTCTGGAGTCACAGCTTACACCGTAGCACTTCATACTATTTGTTCGCTAGACTAGTTTTTTTTTTGTCTTCACTTAAGTGGATGATTTTTTTTTTAAGTAGAATAATCCGTAAACTGAACCGAACCAATATGTAAACCGCTGGTTTAAAAAAATTTCAATCCGAACCAAACCGTTATTTAATGGTTTGGTTTGAAAGGTAAAAAAACCGGACCGTAAAATATGGTTTGGTTCGGTTTTTAGCAAAAATCGAACCAAATTGAACCGCGCCCACCCCTAATGTTCACAATTGGCGTGACTTGATGATGTATGGTTCAGGATTGACATTCAGGTCTTGGGTTCGAATTCATGGAGTTCGTTTCTTGTAATAGTCTAGGACAACCGGGGGTTTTACCTGCTCCGCTTAAACTCGAAAAGGATGATTTGACGGCATGATTTCTAACAATTTAAAAAGAAAAATTTACTAAATTATGTTTGGTGTCGGGAAAACCACCGAAAGAGAAGAAAAAAAAATTAAAAGATTTAGTCTCACATAGGACACATTGTTTCATTAAAAATATAAAATTAAAAATGAAAGAACATATTAATTAATGAAATGATAAAAGAACGTATTAAAAATGACGAAAATTCTAGGTTCTAATAATTTCAGTTTTTTATTTACTGATTTATGATATTTGATTAAATTATTACAAACCAATATATCCAATATATATTTTCCAACGACTATTTACAGAGAATTCTCAGCCCACAAATTTTTGAAAAATAAAAGACATTACAGCACGTTTCTAAAATGGTGATGGCTGATGGTTCTGGATTCTGAGCTTGACTTAGAAAAATAGGCATCAATTATTTTAATTATGATTATGTAAATTAATTTTTTATCTTTCGTGTTGGTTTTATCAGCACGTTTTCATTTGTTCATCACTGGAAAGATAGGATTCATGTGTGCTTGTCTCTTACCTTATAGTAGTTTTGCTTTTATATTTGTATTAGGATACAAATTTCACATTGATTAAAAATATATATATATACATATAATTCATTTTCTTTACAAATCAGTTTTTAAGAATGAAATCTATTCATGATTCATAATAATTGGTACCATAGTAGCACCGTGTATATAGAGTTTGGAATCGGATATATCATGTCAAATATGAGGTCAATATAAATACGGTTTCGTGACTATTATTGTGGACATGGAAAATTGGTGAGGGCAGCTATTAGGATTCGCGAAATCACTTAGATATAATAGATTGTCGTAGATGTAGTTTGAAAATGCGATAAAATGTTAATAACAATAAAAATGAGAATATAAATTCATGAACTTCCACTCCTTACAAATAATTTATAAAAATGAATTCTATTTATGGGTCAATTTATTTAGGCCAAAATTCCAAATCACTTAAAATTAAAATTATTATCGTTGTGACAGGTACGTTCCAATAAAATAATCTTTGTAGTAACCCATCCATGTCATCCAGCAAAATCACAAATTACAATAATCTTTTCTTTTTTGTGCTTGAGAAAAAGAAAATTCAACCAGTTGATTTTTTTTTTTATGTTGATCTTTTGGGTCTTAGCCATAAAACATGAATACACACAAAATCGTGATAAGTGCATAAAACAAATTGAAATATGGTCAAAACTAACTGTAGTTGTATGTAAAATTATCATTGGAATAAATTTTATTTTATTCTTTTATAAATTCAAGGAATGCATAAATTTATCCCCCAATGAACGTGACTTGGTGGTGTAGGATTTAAGATCTAGCCTCCGAGTCCTGAGTTCGAATTTAGGGGTACGTTTCTTGTAAGAGTCTGGGATATCGGGGGATTTTACCTGCTCCGCTTAAACCCGAGTGTGGTGGTTTGGCGGCGGGATTTCCAACGTTTCCAAAAAAAAACATATAAATCTATTCTTTATATATATAATATTATATTATTTCACTATAAAGAAAAAGAGAATCCGAACGCTCTATCGCTTATATAGAGATTAGTTTTCACTTGATGAATCACCATTTATTAGACCCTAAAAGGTATTAGAACAAGATTTGTAAGCTTATAAAACCAGGTCCGAAAGCTGTGAGAACAAGACCCAAACGCAAATAAGATCGGGCCCCAAGACTAATAATTACATGACTTCTTTATTCACATGTGCTATTGTGAGGAATCACCCAATACCTATTATGTGGAGTAACACTTATTGACAAAATTCTACCTGGAGGAGACTCTCAGCATAATGTATAAAACAATTCATTATGACATATGAAATTGCCTACAAGTACACTTAAATAATAATAACTATACCCAAGATAGAGGTGAATTGAGCATGTGATAAAATAATACGGAATTAAAAAAAATTTGATTTTACGTTACTAAGCTAGTAGTTTTACTAATTAAGTTTAATGTGTAATTTTCTCAACCACAATATATTCCAAAATGCAAGTTACTAAATGATATGCATATACAAAATATAACTTGCGATAAATTAAAAGTTTAGGGATAAAAAAAATTTGACACCGTAGTTTATAGTGGTTCGGTCAACTCTTTGCCTACGTCCATTACCCCAAACCACGCTTGAAGCTTTTCATTATGTCAAGTTGAATCCACAACTTACACCGAGTATTTTGTGGTACACTCGCAACCAAGAGTTTTTTCATGGTTCACCCCAAACCATGAGTTTTTCTCGGTCCACCCCAAACCTTTTACAACACCAAGAGTTTTTCACATAGGTTCACTCTTTAACCTTTACACAAATTATCTTTTTGAGTATACCCACTCAATCAAGGGATTTCCCAATCATAAGTGTTTGAAATATGAAAGTTTACAACACACATTGGGCACTCCCAAAGATAAAGAAGATTGAAGGTGTGAGTTTCTTACACAAGTATTTCAATCTCACTAAATGATAATGAATGTGTAGTGTGTGAGCATTCATTATGATTAGAGCTCTTGATCAAGAAAATTTAAGTTACTCTCAATGTTTTTACCTTAGATAAAATTTATAAAGGTGCAAGAAGTTGGGAAAAATGAAATAGGGACTCAATTTATAGAGAAAATATTTATAAAAGGCTATAAAATATTACAGTTTGACACCGGTAAACACAACAACGACCGGATCACTGACTGGTATGGAGACCGTTATGGATCATGTCAGTTCACAAGCATTTTCCTTATCTCCCTCAAAACTCTATGATGAAAGTCTACAAAGCACGAATAGAACGAATGAGACTTCTGATGATCAAAGGTATTCCTTATGACATTCGTTGGATTATTGATGCACGAGTCCGATTGGCAGGTGAGTCCCCTGACATTTTGTTTCATTTCTGCCTGATTTAGGAAAAAGCACCTATGGTAAGAAGCTAAAAGATTAGGTGTTTGCTATAAATGTGCACTCATGACATGTAATATTCATTGTCGTTCTTTAGGAATGTCTGATAACCGCGAAGATAAAAATAAATTCATTAGGAATGGCATGAGTAAGGAATCTTTAGATGACATATCATTGACTCTTGAGACGCATCCGAGTGGATATATGTATCACGCAATTCGCATGTTACATACACAATTTCGAAAAGAAATACAACAATTAAGTCTCAGGAATCTGACTTTAAAAGACTATGTTTGTCAATTTATAAGAAAATTGGATGGGAAGCTTGACCGGCGTAAACACACACGTATAACGCAAGCGCACGTATCGTTCAAGTAGTATAAAAATATCGATCCCACGAGGACTTAATTCCTACTGTTGTTATTAATTGTTGATACTATTTATTTACAAATATCTAATTGAGGGGGGAGTGATTGATTGCTTGAAATGATTTGATTTGTAGATTTGCTAACTAAATAAAAAGATAAAAAGACAAAAGAAAATACTAAGGAAAATAAAAGACTCAAAGATCTAGGGTTGTGATTTCTTTTAATATCATTTTAAAGATGAAGTGATTATTTTATGTTGTGTAATAAATCAGTTTACTAACCTGGAACACTAAATTATGTAAAAGCCTCTTCCGATGGTCAACTACAAATACCCAGTATAACCCAATTGAACCATATTCCTATGTCAATCACATTATCTGGATTCATTAAGATTAAGTTCCAATTATGGCTACCCTCGCCCGACAGGTATATTCCTATCCTGTAAGGAAATCTATTAAAGGGTTATCTATCCTCAAGGAAGATCGTGGGCTATTAAGTCTAAGGCTGAAACCTAAAATCCCTATGTCTAGTTCATTTTAGATTTACCACATCAATCTTATTGGTGATCAGACAACAAGAAGCATTAAGCTTAAGACTTAATAATAAACCTTTAATTACCCAAACTATAAAATAATCCATTATAAACCGGTGATATTAAAAATCATCACAACCCCAGATAACTAACACATAATTAGGGCTAGTAAAGACATAAAGTAAAAGACATAAAGTAAAAGCTGAAAAGTAAATTACAATAAAATAAAATACTAAGGTAAAAGGAATTACTTTTACTACTACTAATTTAGATATCTCCCATAAAATAATATATAAACTTGTGATAAATTAACCAACCGACCAGTCTGGCGGTATCCTGATTAAGTCAAATTAAGTCCAACCAGCCATTAAGGCGGAACCGAAAATAAATTTACCAACCGACCAGTCTGGCGGTATCCGTGATTAGTCAGGTTTAAACCAGATTAAAATTAAATTACCAACCGACCAATATAGCGGTATCCCTTATTAAGTCAATATTTTAAATAGTGAATATTTTATTTAAGGGAGATTAATCTAAATAGCAATAGTAAAAGAATTACCTTTCACCCTAGCTGAGGAAATACTTCAACATGGTGAATAGTAAAACTGTAAAAAGTAAAAATTAAAATTAAAATTAAATTACTATTATTACAAAACGTAATTAAAATTATTTACAAAACTAAAATTAAAAACTAAAAAAAATAAAAATTCTAGAGAGAGAAACTCTCTCTAGAGAGAGAATTCAGAGAGAGAGAGGTGTGTTGAAAACTGAAAATTCCGCGGTCTATTTATAGCAAAATTTTCACTGTTCCAGCGTCGCGACGCCAAGGACCTCAGCGTCGCGACGCTGGATTTGTCGACGTGGCACATGAGAAGGCGACACGTCATCAAGGCGGCTGACTGTTCACGCGACACGTGTCAAGGCGGCTAATTCTCAATTATTATGATGACGTCATTGATGACGTCATGCTGACGCGGCGACGACGTGCGATGATGGCGTGGCGTGGCGCTGGCGTGTGTTGCAATTGTCGGCACAATAGGATT
The DNA here is from genome assembly GCA_019454045.1 of Zanthoxylum bungeanum. Lineage (NCBI taxonomy): Eukaryota > Viridiplantae > Streptophyta > Magnoliopsida > Sapindales > Rutaceae > Zanthoxylum > Zanthoxylum bungeanum. Next base: position 85,131 of record SKCR01036743.1, read on the forward strand.
GCGACACGTGGCGACACGTGTCAAGTTGTGATTGGCTGAGGCTGTGACGTGGCAAGTTGACTCGGTTGACCTGCTGACGTGGACGATGATGTGGCATGACACGTGGAAAGTTGACTCGTTGACCGATGATGTGGCTGATGACGAGGCGACACGTGTCAAGTCTGAGTGTCGGAAGCATATGATGATGACACGTGGCACGGCGCATTTTAGCAGATCGGCTGTGATGGTGACACGTGGCACGGCGCATTTTAGCAAAGTCAAAACTTCTCAAATTGTTGACCGTTGACCTGGCGCATGTTAGCAGATCCGGCTCACGCTGGGCGTCGCGGCGCGCAGTGTTCCAGCGTCGCGACGCGCAGAAACTAAAATATCCCTGTTGACGCATTTTTGTCCGGTTTTGCCCCAAATTGCCTCCAATGCTTTCCAAACTTTATTTTATCTACAAAATAACACAAAACATATCAAAACGTTCACAAAACTCAAGAAACTATACAAAATATTAAGTTAAATGAGTGGGAAATAGTGATATAAATACCACTCATCACACACCCCCAAACCTAACATTTTGCTAGTCCTCGAGCAAAACAAAATAAAATAACATAATAAAATTTAACTAAGCCACTTTCGTAGGGATCACGATTGCATTTAGCATATGCAACAAGCCTTTAAACCCCTAGGTGTCCCTAGTGGACGAGTTGTAGTCTCGTGAGGGTTTACAGCAATGATACCCACAAACATTTTACAAAAGTAAAATGTATTAAAACTAATGCACACAAAAGCAAAAAGACAAGAGAAAAGAGAATAAAGAAGTTAGTGACTAATCAGGTGAAACTTCTATTCCAAGTTACTAGTTGTTTTGTTCTTTCTAAATTACCGAATAAGTAAATTCTCCGATTATTTTTACCATTCTTCATATACACCAACAAAATATTAAACAACTCATTTTTGCCCACAACAGTCACAAGTGCAGTTGATAAGAGAGTAATATTTTTGTCCTAAAGTTCTATCAGATTTCACCTTTTTGTAGCAATGGAATAATTTTTCTGATTTTTCTGATTTTTCTTTGCTTTTTCTGAATTTTGACTTTTTATTTATATACAATACCTTCCGTCTATGTAGCGAGCTTTGGGTTGGTGGCTCCCAAACCAGTTGGCTTTAGGGCACCAGGTGTTAAGACACCCCTACGAACTTAATTACTCAGACTTCAGATAAATAGATATTTTTTTTTTTTTTGTAGCATCTTCGATCCATGTAGCGAGCTTTGGCCAATGACTCCCAAACCAGTTGGTTTTAGGGCACTAGGTGTTAAAACACCCTTACAGACTTAATAACCCGGATCTTAGATACTTATTTTTTTTTTTTTTTTTTTTTTACTTCCATCACTTTTTAGAGATGCTTCCTCCAATTAAACTAGAGCACTGAATATTACAAACTTTTCAATTTTAGCTCATGACTGTATGTTTCCATGTAAGTTCATAATACCTGTCAACTGAACATAAGAAGATTCATTTTAGTCAGATTTATGGAGAATTCACAAATTAAATAATCAAAAATGAAATAAACAAAAATTAACTTATTTCGAAATAGGTTTGAGATACGTCTCAGGAGTGGAAATTCCTTACTCGGCTATCTCTTACCAATTTCACATTTTTTAGTGAAAATAAACAAAAAAATGCAAATATTTTTGTAATTTTTGAAAATTTTTCAATTTTTTTGTATTTTTTCGAAAAATTTTGAACTAAAAATAAAAACAACACACAAACTAAAAACAAGGTACTAATCAACTAAATCCCTCCCCCAAACCAAATGAGACATTGTCCCCAATGTCTTAAAAAGTAAAGGAGAGTTAAGAAGGTCGTACCTGGTTAGCTGAAATCTACAGGAAATTAAAGGTTAAGATCCAGATTAATTCGACGCCTCTTACCACGATCGTCCTCGGACCATTTTATCTTTGAAAGGAGAGGGTCAACTTGTGGTTCATAAGCTACGAGTTGGTCAATTAGATCCGGAGCAGTTCTGGCAGTAAAGAGGAGTTCTTTCATAGGTTTCGACACGAACCCATTTCTCCGAGCATCATCAAGAAACACACAAAGAAAATCATAAAATCCATCAACGTTGAGCAGTCCAAGCGGTTTCCGGTGTATGTTCAGGTTCGCCCAAGATAGAACTATAAAAATTTCCTCCAATGTGCCCAAGCCACCTGGCAAAGCAATAAAAGCATCAGCACGATTAATCATTTCTACAATCGTTCAGACATACCTGGCACGATTAGTTCCTCGCCGTTTGATGATCCAATAAGATTTGCTTCCTCTGCCAAGGGTTTTGGTATGATTCCCAAAACGTTACTGCCTCCTTCCTGTACAGCCTTTGAAACGATCCCCATAAGTCCGAGATTCCTCCGCCATATATTAAGTGCATATTCCTTGCTGCTAAGACTCGACCCAATTCCTGTGCTGCTTCTATGTATTGTGGTTTAGTACCAACAGTACTACCGCAAAACACACAATGTTTTCAACTCGTCTTTTTGAAGTGGCTTCCATTTTTTTTTATGTATTTCTTTCTCAACTCTGGATGCCTTCAAAAGTGCAATGACGGGGTAAATTTATAGTACCTGAAGGGTGAGTAATAATAGCACTAATATCTTCCAAAGGACGATTGTTAGCTAAACAACAAAATGAATCGTGAAAGGTCAAAAAGTCTGGATCCTGTCTACGAAAATAAAGATAATTACAACGGAAAAGCAAATCAAAGCAATAATTAAGGCAACGGAATTGTGTATGCAATACGCCACTCGCATAGTATAAATTCATTAGGATGTGTCGCAAGACTTAATTCTTTACTCAGCCATCACAAATGAATTAGCTCTCTTCTTTTTTTGATTGTCAAACACAATTCCTTCTGTATTAAAATGCTCCGTTTGTGCTTTTCTCTACAAAAATAACACACAAAATTAAAAAGTTCACACTATGTATACACAAAAGAGTTTAGAAGATAATACCTGGTCAGCTGAAATTTTACAGGAAAAATTACCGATAGGAAAAATTTATGTGTCAATTTACGTTTTTTTTTTTTTTTTTTTTTACCACGATCGATAATTGACCATTTTTTAGTGAAAATTTCGACAGAGTCTCCTCTAAAACTCAAAATTTCCCCAAATTCATCCTAAAACTAACACTTCAAAAATCACCACAATGTCAAACTTCGCCCCCAATTCTACAAAATTCCATCGATCTGGCAATTTCTAAACTCAGAATTCAGCCATTATTCACCGCCAAACTTCCAAATTCACAATCCTCCAATTTCAACAAAATCAACCACAAACTCATTCAAATTTTTTTTATCACACAACCTAAATCTATCAAATGCCACAAATACTCCAATTCAACTCTTTGCCCCCACGACTACGAATCAAACTACCAACAATCCAACACTTCGTAATCCAATCCACAGTCATAATCAACCAAATCACAATTCAATTCTTTTTTCAGTTTTCCCAATTACCAAATCAATTTTTTATCAATCATTACCGTAAAATTAGTTTTGATTATGGCAGTGAGGATACGGATTGGTTGTGACTTGGTTGTGGGTTGGGTCTAGGTGGCTCGGCTTCTGGTGACTCTCGGTTGGTTTCATGGCGGTGGCTTGGTTCAGTTTTCTGGTGTTGTGTTGCTCGGTTTGTGACTTGGCCGAATCAGTTGCTGGCAGTGGTGGTCTCGGCTTCTATTGGTTCTCTCGGTTTGGGTGTTGGTTTGTCTCTCGGTGGTGAGGTTCACGGCAGATCTGGCTCGGCAAAGGTGGGTTTCTGGTTTCTGGTAGATCTCGTCTTGGGTTCTGGTGGGGTGGCTGAACGGCAGTGATGATGGCTTGGTTTTGACTCGGCGAAGGAAGGCTCGGTCACGGCAAGGGTGGTAATGGTTTCAGTTCAGCTTCGGTCGTGGATTTTGGCGATCTCACGGTGGCTGGACGGTTTGGTTTGGCGATGGTTGCGGCTGTGGATCTCGGCTGGCGAAGATTTGCTCACGGCAAGGATGGCTCTTGGTGGGTTGGCTTGCGGTGGTTGTTGATGCGGCTGGTGGATCTCGGTTTTGGTTTGTGGTTGAAGTGGCTGTGATGGATCGTGTGTGGTGGTTGAAGATGAAGAAGATGAAGAGTGAAAGGAGATACTCCCAGCACCCTGTTTTGTGTCTCTGATTTCGAGTCAGCGTCGCGACGCTGAATTTTTTTTTTTTTTTTTTTTTTTTGGCAAAATCATCTTGCGACAGATAAATCCATAAGACTTCTTACTCGGCCGTCTTTTCTGGATCAACTTTGTATCTTCGTGATTTTGTCAAATTTTTATTTTGTAAAAATCCCGCTTGTACTGGCTTGCTTTGTCCTGATAAATTCCATTTTAATTTTTCCTGCAAAACTCACACACAAATTAAAAAGTTCACACAAAATATGAAAACAAATTACAACAAATTGCATGGGTTGCCTCCCTGCTAGCGCTAATTTTTCGTCTTCAGCCAGACGTGACTGAAATTCATCTGTTAAGGAGGTTTCAATGTCGTTTTGGATGTCCTATCAAAGACAATCCCGTGAGCGTTGCTTTTGAAGGGTCTCTTCCAACGGTAAAGTGGTAAAAAGAATTTTGTCTTATTCAATGATCGTGCCACCTTTTTAATCTTTGTCGCTCCAATAGTTCCTGCAAAGAAAGAAATAAAATTAGGAGGTCTCGTATGGTGCTTGACTTGGAATGGAAGTTCCATTCTTTCAAGCTTCTGGGTGATTTCTTTGATCAGTACTCCCCAAAACAGCGATGTTTTCCTGAATGCTCTGGATCTTTAATAAGGTCAGACATTTGCTCTTCTATTGCTCTGCTTCTTGCTTCTTGCTCCACCTTTTCTTCACATATGTATTTTAAAATTTCCATATTCAGTTCTTCATCTGTCATCTGTGAAATACATGTTTCAAAATTTTCAACCTGAAAAGAAATGTTAGATTTTAGGTCTTCATCCTCTGATCTGGTTGAAATGATTAGCTCAGGTGGATCTTCATCAAACATTTTTGCAATGGAATCTCCAAGATCTTCATTTTGAGGATACATAATTCCATCCTCAATTTTTGATGCAGTTGGTACAAACAGCTTAGTTTCATCCTCGTCAGAATCTGAATAATAGAAATCAAATCGAGACTTTGCCGGTTCGGATTCCTGAACTGATACCTCTGGTTGTTGATACTGCTCAGCCTCCTCCTCTGTTAAGGTGTCATTGTGGATTTCTGGGTACTCGAAGGTTTCATCAGTGTCATCTGAAACTGGTTCTTGAGGTATGATGTTCTGGTTTTTTGTTAATTGTCTGATCTGATCTGTCATTCTTTGTATGGATTCTGCGTTACTCTGAATTTGTGCATCAAATCGAGCTTCTTGTTCTTTGAACATGTGAATCAATTGATCTTCCTCGGATTGTTGTGATTCTTGATAAGGATCGAAGGAAGATGGTGGATAAGATGGAAAATGTGATGGTTCAGTGAAATATGTTGGCTCATCATACCATGAAGGATTCTGATAGTTCTGCCACCCTGAATTGTAGTTGTACTCGCAATAATCGCTTGGGTGGTACACATTACATATGTCACATCTCCACATTGAATTCTGTTGAGCAAAAGTAGTATTACTTGGTTCTGGCATCCAGTGATAGTCATTGGGCTGAACCACAGGCCTCAGAAAACTGGACTGTTGCTCCCAGATTTGGGGTGTATCTTCTTGTAAAGTTCGTGATTTCTCAATCTCCCAGTAGTGTTCCATTTTTTAATCACCTGAAAAATAAAAGAAATAAAATTACAAAATAAAAAAAGAAATTAGATATAAGTAAATTAGATAGTTTCAAAATTAACAACTCAAGAAAATTAAGTCCCCGGCAACGGCGCCAAAAACTTGACCGGCGTAAACACACACGTATAACGCAAGCGCACGTATCGTTCAAGTAGTATAAAAATATCGATCCCACGAGGACTTAATTCCTACTGTTGTTATTAATTGTTGATACTATTTATTTACAAATATCTAATTGAGGGGAGTGATTGATTGCTTGAAATGATTTGATTTGTAATTTGCTAACTAAATAAAAAAATATAAAAAGACAAAAGAAAATACTAAGGAAAATAAAAGACTCAAAGATCTAGGTTGTGATTTCTTTAATATCATTTTAAAGATGAAGTGATTTTTTATGTTTGTGTAATAAATCAGTTTACTAACCTGGAACACTAAATTATGTAAAAGCCTCTTCCGATGGTCACTACAAATACCCAGTATAACCCAATTGAACCATATTCCTATTTCAATCACATTATCTGGATTCATTAAGATTAAGTTCTAATTATGGCTACCCTCGCCCGACAGGTATATTCCCATCCTGTAAGGAAATCTATTAAAGGGTTATATATCCTCAAGGAAGATCGTGGGCTATTAAGTCTAAGGCTGAAACCTAAAATCCCTATGTCTAGTTCATTTTAGATTTACCACATCAATCTTATTGGTGATCAGACAACAAGAAGCATTAAGCTTAAGACTTAATAAATAAACCTTTAAATTACCCAAACTATAAATAATCCCTTATAAACCGGTGATATTAAAAATCATCACAACCCCAGATAACTAACTAACACAAATTAGGGCTAGTAAAGACATAAAAGTAAAAGACATAAAAGTAAAAGCTGAAAAGTAAATTACAATAAAATAAAATGCTAAGGTAAAAGGAATTACTTTTACTACTACTAATTTAGATATCTCCCATAAAATAATATATAAACTTGTGATAAATTAACCAACCGACCAGTCTGGCGGTATCCTGATTAAGTCAAATTAAGTCCAACCAGCCATTAAGGCGGAACCGAAAATAAATTTACCAACCGACCAGTCTGGCGGTATCCGTGATTAGTCGGTTTAAAACCAGATTAAAATTAAATTACCAACCGACCAATATAGCGGTATCCCTTATTAAGTCAATATTTTAAATAGTGAATATATTATATTTAAGGGAGATTATCTAAATAGCAATAGTAAAAGAATTACCTTTCACCCTAGCTGAGGAAATTACTTCAACATGGTGAATAGTAAAAACTGTAAAAAGTAAAAAGTAAAAATTAAAATTAAATTACTATTATTACAAAACGTAATTAAAATTATTTACAAAACTAAAAAAAATAAAAATTCTAGAGAGAGAAACTCTCTCTAGAGAGAGAATTCAAGAGAGAGAGAGGTGTGTTGAAAACTGAAATTCGCGGTCTATTTATAGCAAAATTTTCACTGTTCCAGCGTCGCGACGCCAAGGACCTCAGCGTCGCGACGCTGGATTTGTCGACGTAGCACAATGAAAGGCGACACGTCATCAAGGCGGCTGACTGTTCACGCGACACGTGTCAAGGCGGCTAATTCTCAATTATTGTGATGACGTCATTGATGACGTCATGCTGACGCGGCGATGACGTGGCGATGACGTGGCGTGGCGCTGGCGTGTGTTGCAATTGTCGGCACAATTGATTGCGACACGTGTCAAGTTGTGATTGGCTGAGCTGACGTGGCAAGTTGACTCGGTTGACCTGCTGACGTGGACGATGATGTGGCATGACACGTGGAAAGTTGACTCGGTTGACCGATGATGTGGCTGATGACGAGGCGACACGTGTCAAGTCTGAGTGTCGGAAGCATATGATGATGACACGTGGCACGGCGCATTTTAGCAGATCGGCTGTGATGGTGACACGTGGCACGGCGCATTTTAGCAAAGTCAAAACTTCTCAAATTGTTGACCGTTGACCTGGCGCATGTTAGCAGATCCGGCTCACGCTGGGCGTCGCGGCGGGCAGTGTTCCAGCGTCGCGACGCGCAGAAGACTAAAATATCCTGTTGACGCATTTTTGTCCGGTTTTGCCCCAAATTGCCTCCAATGCTTTCCAAACTTTATTTTATCTACAAAATAACACAAAACATATCAAAACGTTCACAAAACTCAAGAAACTATACAAAATATTAAGTTAAATGAGTGGGAAATAGTGATATAAATACCACTCATCAAAGCTTGTCTTTGAACGCATAGATGTCATTCAAGCGGTTAATTCTTGTCTTTAACTAATAATTGTGATTTGTTTTGTTATTTTCTTTTATTTTCTCAGACAGGATCCAGACTTTTTGACTTTCACGATTTATTTTACTTTTTAACTAATAATTGTCATTTGGCAGGTACTAGTGCTATTATTACTCACCCTTTTTCAGGATCTATAAATTCAACTCGTTATTGCTCTCTTGAAGACATCCAGATTTTAGAAATAAATATATTAAAAAAATTGAAGCAACTTCAAGAAGACGGGTTGTAAACATCTGTGTATTTTACAGTACTAGTGCTGGTTCTAAACCAGAATTCGCTGAAGCAACACAGGAATTGGGTAGAGTCATAGCTGAGAGGAACATGTACTTAGTATATGGCGGTGGTAATCTTGGACTAATGGGATACGTTTCAAGGGTCGTACAAGAAAGAGGAAGTCAAGTTTTGGGAATCATCCCAAAACCTTTGGCAGAGGCGAATCTTATAGGACCATCGAACAGAGAGGAATGCATTGTGCCAAGTATGTATGTATGACTTGTTAAAATGATTAATCGTGCTGATGTTTTTATTGCTTTGCCAGGTGGCTTGGGAACAATGGAAGAGATTTTTACAGTGCTATCTTGGGCGAACTTGAACATACACCAGAAACCAATTGGACTGTTTAATGTTGATGGATTTTATGACTTTCTTTGTGTGTTTCTTGATGATGTCCGGATAAATGGGTTCCTTTCAAAAACCTGTAAAAGATATTCTCTTCACTGCCAGAACAGCCCATGATTTAATTGACCAACTTTTAGATCTCTCATCTAGTTATTTAAAATAGTGTTTAATGATTGTTTTGATATTTGATATCAGAACTTGTGACTATTGGATAGTTACTTATTTTTTATAAACAGTTGTTACATATTTTAATACGACTAGTGGTGTCATTAACGAACAGATAAATATTAAGAAAAATATTCGATTAACCAAATAATTTAGAACAGTACTTTATGAGATTTTATCACTTAAGCATTAGATGTTTATTTCGTATGGTAAAGGATTGTCTGATATGAGATCACACCACATATCCTTATCCATTTAATGAATATTGTATTCAGGGAATGTGATTAAATCTCATTTAACCAATGATTATCATTGGACCACAGATTTATTAAACTGATACATCGGATGTATGTAGTTTAATGAATTATAAATTACCTTGGATAGTTTTCTTTACTTCGTAACTTAGTTAATGAGTTATCATGACTTAGTTATGTGTTTCTAATAGAACACATATTGAACGTCTTGAATGGTTCGAGAACTTTCAATATGTTTATGATGAAACGCGAATAGAATATTTTGACTACTTTAAAGATATTTGATTTGAAGTTTTGAAAACTATATCTTTAAAATTCATCATGAGTCTTTGAATTGTTCAAAGATGTTTGATATGATCAAACATATGAATTTACGGCAATTAGTTGTAAGGTTATTCAATAAATATGATTCTTACTCAATATTATTCTTCTATGATTTCATCATGACAGAATTAGTCAGTGGAAGAAATCGAATCTTATATGATTTGATTCATTTGATACTGAGTATTACCGAATTAGTTTCAATACTCTTGGGAATATGCTCCAGTAACACTAATTCGTCATTTTAATTAATGTTCCATTAGTTTCTACAGTTACATATATGATATGTATAAGTAGAAAATTCGAATCTTTGAAAAAATTAAGATTTGAATCTTTCTTTTGTATAAAGGTTATATAATTGAAAGTACTTGCGCCTCGGAGGTACAAGTAAAAGCTTACCATTTATTCTATCAAATAGAATATTTAATATAATATTCTATTCTATTTGATAGAATATCTTTTCTACGATCCCGAGTAATAAAATTATTTTATTACTTGGTGTGTAACATCGGATGTTGACCATTGTAGAAAAGACTTGACTTATTAAAGTCAAATGTGAGAGTGATAAACTATAAATGGAACTACATAATTAATAAGATAAAAAGATCCTTAGACATCTTCCATATAAGTCCAATAGGATGTCAGAATCATTTACAAAGTATTTGATACTTAATTGTTCTAATGTTTTCTTATCGAATAAAATTATTCTATAACTTACAGTGGGAGTGGTATTTGATTTCGATTTCGGAAGTTAGAATTGAATCGTAGATTTAAGATTTTTCATAGCTTACTACGATCAAGTTTTGAACTTGACTGAGCTTTCAATATGAATCGTTCATAAAATGTATAAATTATTTGCGCAGCAAAAGTAAAGTGAGTTTATTAAAGGTTTGACCTTTATAGTATGACAGTGAGAAATGTTATACTCAGCAATCTATTGTAGATTCTGAGGAAACTTATCTCTAATCACATTAATTGAACAATTAAAAATTTGTTGTTAATGTTGATATTAAACTATGTATTTTGGCTAAAAAATACAAAGTGGCGTTCCTGAATGGTTACTTCGAAGAAGAAATCCATTGTGATTTCTTTGTTTGAAGAATTCATTCTGGAATGGCCCTGAAGTTTGTATTCTGCTAAGATCGCAGTTTGGTATAATAGCCTATAGAGCCTATTGTAGACTCAGCTGAGCTTTCCGGAAATATGTGTTCGCTAATTTTGATAATAGTCAGATTGTCTGATTTTATCAAAGTATAGAGAATACGCATATGATAGTAGAGTTAGTGGGAACGTATAAATTTCTTTCTAATATTGTATATCCTAACGAAATTATCATTATTAATGTAATAATGAGATGTTTGTGAGATAAAAGGTTTACCTAAATCTTCTTTTCTCCGTGAAAGCAGTGGCAGTAGTCTATGTTATATTTGATATAAAGTTTCATATAAGATATAAAACAAAAGACTTGCGAGATACTCTCATTAGTCATGCATTAGATATGATCTAATAAAGGACACAACAAGACTATCTATGTGAAAGTTGGTATAACTGTTTGACAATTTATATGTCTATTATATATAGTATTTAGCTTTAGTAAATGATGATTCCTTTGTCGAAAGAGATATTGATTAAAATGTCTAGTCAATCTTATGCATTATAGGATGATGGCATAATGAATACTATATTATGTAGGATTAAAGATATCAATTTAATTGTAATTGTTACGAGTTATTTTGATATGTTGTAGACCATATGATGTGTCTTGAAACATGTTTTTTTGTTATCTTTGAGATATTAAGAATGAGTTTCTTATTCATGGAGAATATAATCTGCAACCATTATGGTCAGATTAGTTTTGAGTCTAATTATGACGTAAGACAGTCTATGTCATATAGAGTCGGAAAAGATATAGTGGGAGTGTCACAGTTGACCGGCGTAAACACACACGTATAACGCAAGCGCACGTATCGTTCAAGTAGTATAAAAATATCGATCCCACGAGGACTTAATATCTAATCTATTAATTTTATAAGGTCAAATGATTACTAGTATCTAACAGGTTGTTTGATTGATTTGAAATGGTGACGATTCTAAATTTAAAAACAAGTAAATAAAATTGTTCGAAAGTAGGTTTTAAGAAAATTCAATATTAAAAACTATCTAGGGTGTGATTTCTTCCAATATCATTTTAAAGATGAAGTGGTTATCTTAAAGTTGGGTAATATATTGATTTATTAACCTGGAACACTAAATTATGTGTAAGCCTCTGTCGATGGTCAGACACAAATACCCAGTTTAACCCAATTGAACCATATGTCTATGTCAACCAAATTATCTGGATTCATTAAGTTTAAGTTCCAATTATGACTACCCCCGCCCGACAGGTATATGTCTATCCTGTAAGGAAATCTATTAAAGGGTTATCTATTCTCAAGGAAGATCGTGGACTATTGAGTCTAAGGTCTTAAACTTAAAATCCCTATGTCTAGTTCATTTTAAGTTTCCCAGTTCAATTTTATTAATGGCCAGTTAATGAAAAAGCATTAAGATTAATACTCAATAAATAAATCTTTATATTACCCAAGCTATAATCTAACCCATTATAAACCGGTGATATTGGATTTCATCACAACCCCAGATAACTGGCTTAGTTACGACACATATTTTACGGGTAGTAAAAAAAACTTAAATAAAATAAAAGACATAAAGTAAAATTCTGAAAATTAAATACTGAAAAGTAAATACTGAAAAGTAAATGCTGAAAGTAAATGTTGAAATTAAATATTGAAAATTAAATGCTGAAAGTAAATTACTGAAAGTAAATTGCTGAAAGTAAATTGCTGAAAGTAAATTGCTGAAAGTAAATTACTGAAAAGTAAAAACTGAAAATTAAAGAAAGAAAAGTAATGTGCGTAAAAGTAAATTGCGGAAAGTAAAGACTGAAAAGTAAAGAAAAGAAAGTGCGAAAGCGGAAATTAATTACTGAAAGCTATAAATAAACAAACAAGATACAATCTTCTTAGTATTCTTAAGGAATTCCTTAGAAGAAAGTATGAATTTTACAAATGAAAGGCTTGGTATTTATAGGCAAAATTTTGCCTCCATCAAATCATCCACCAAATGAATTATTAATTGCTCCACTAATTGCTCCATTAATTGCTCCACCAAATCCATTATTAACTGCTCCACTAATCTCTTATCATGTTTGGTGATGATTTGATAATTTTTATTATTTATTTATTAATTTATTTTTTGCTTTGGAAATGATTGAAAGTGACTTTAATAATTACACACAACACACTTATGGATGGTTCATCAATTTCGGGCATGAAATCTTCAGAATTCAAAATTATTTTGTCTTTCAAAGCTGTAGATATTTGAGTCTTCTTTAATCTGGAACTTGAATCAGCTCAATCCGATATTGGAGTAAAACGTTATGCCCAAAATACGACAGATGCGCAAAACTGGAATTTCCAAAACTGTACTTCGTCAAAAACGCCCTTTCAAGTTTCCAATCTCCAAAATTAAAATATCAAGTCCAATAATTGCCCTTATTTGACCCATATTTCATCCTAAATGATTTCATTGAGATCCGTTATTATTTTATCTGCAAAATAAACTAAAACACATCAAAACGTTTATCAAACCCGATAAACTAAACAAAATATTAAGTTAAAGGGGCGGTAAATATTGATATATTTTCCGCTCATCAACAGTTGATTCTACTGTATTAGTGGAATTAGTTGTAACTTATGAAATACTGATTTATGATGTTACAAAGTGACCTTATAGATTAAAAGTTTTGATATTAATTTTGTGTTTGCGGTTGTCTCATAATATTTGGATTTGATCTCTAAATACATAGACAACTTAATAGTTGTAGCACAATATTGATGTCGCTTCTGAGTCATATTGATGTATAGCTTAGGTTATACAATATATGAATGATGTCGGTTAAGGGAAACGATGGTTTGTTGGACAAACTCAATATATTATAACGGACATACTTCATGTTGCCTACCTCTTGAATGCTAGGTGAGCTCTTGAGGGACATGAGTATGTGATACACATTAAGATGTGTATATGATACCGTGGATTGGCACTAGAACAAGTGAGAGAAATTATTAGGGTTAGTACTCAGAGTGCCAATTCGGATCGTGTTTATGTCCGATTCATGAATCTGAACAATTCATTTTTCCATAATATTACTTACTTAATGGTAGCACCTCTTGTTTTTATATACGTATTCGATCTGAATTATGATTAGATTGAAACTAAATATCATTTAGTGATATGTATATATTAGACAAATACCTTGAGATTTACAACGTAGTGCGCAGTTACAACGTAGTTTGTAATTGACATTGGGAAGCGTCTCTATAAGTTGTATATTCTCAAATAAAGTTTCTGGTCAAGATTTACTAACAAGGTCGGTTAGTAAAATCCGCTGAGACCAGTATATGTCGTATATCGTGACTTGGTCTAATGGTTTATCCCAATGAACCATGAGTCTTAGGAGACTCGTATAGACGCGTATGTGTTTATTTGATCAATACTGAACAACTCACTGAAGATTTCCTAGTAAATGGTACACTAACGTCAATAGGAATCTTCTCGAGTCGAGTAGCATAGTGGTCCTTCAACTTGAGATACCACTGTGGATATATAAGATATCCTCCACACTTTGATGGCAGTCACGTCACCGATCTATTTAGATTAGACCTTCGTCTGTTCATTGGCTGTGGACTGATGCTCATGATATCCTGTGAGTATCAGATAAAATATGTCAGTCCTGTGTACAGGGCATAAGGATCATATACGTATTTGTGATCTAGTAAATTCATGATCGTGGTATACTTCGGAATCGAGTTTCGACTGTTATTTAGAGATCGTAAATTCAAAAGTCGACTATATTATACCTTAGGAATTTGACATTCCTATCTATATCCCCGGTATAATATTGATAGCCTGTGACGGAGGGATTATACGTATGTAATGACCTCGACTTGAATAGTTTAACGAGATTATCTATGGTCGTCATAATTCATGAGTGAGTGAATTATGGATACGAAAATGGATTATGTGACGGATAAATGTAAACTTAGTCCCACAATATGAAGTGTACTCGTTGAGCACTTGGGCAACGCGTTATGAATAATACAGATTATTCATAATACTTCATCGGATTAAATTAATTCGAATCGTTTAAACGGTTAAACAAAAATACATGTATTAGAGGCATTTCGGTCAATTAATAATTAATGTGTATTTATATTTAATACAAAATTTGATTTGATACATATTAATTAATTATCAAATAAGATTATGACACATGCCATTAATATATTTATTTATTTTTTAATGTAAATAAAAATACATGTATAATAATAATTGCATTAATTAATTATTTAGGTATTTAAATGTTAAATATCTAGATAATTATTTCATATCAATATTACATAATTGTTATGCAATATGTTTGATTATTTACATATGACATGATTATATTAAGCTTATTGTTTACTTAAAGTTTATTATTTTTTAATTAGATTAAATTGTATAAATGACCATTGTGTCCCTCAAAGTCGGTCAAGCCTTGTTTTTAAGTTGGAAAATTTGCTTTCTTCATTAATAAGCTCCCATGGCCGAACCTCCATAGACTAAAGCTCCCAAATTTTATTTGAAGAAACATGGGAAGAAAGTGAAGAAATCAAGAAGGAAGTTTAAGGAAATTATGAGATTTCAAGGTAATCTTCAATAATCTTAAACTTAGAAAACTTTTTTCATGTTCTTGAACATTTAGAATAGCTCTAGGGTTTCTTCCTTTCTTATATTTTGGGGCTTTTTGATTTGGAGGATGGATTTGGAGGCTGGATGCATGTGTGAAGTTGGTTTGGATAATATTATTGTAATATTAGTTCAATTTTGTCATTTGATGACTTGTTGTCATTCTAAAGTGTTATGACCACTCTTTTAACTCCTAGAATTGTTCTTGAGTTCTTTATATATGGTGACTTTGGTTGGTGTAAGTATTAATATGATTAATGTTGAGAAAACTGGATTTAAGGCATGAAAAATGATATTTTTAGTTACCAAATCGGATCTGGAAATTCTTTATTTTTGGTGATTAAAAGTATGTTATATAAATGTATTGGATGTGTTTTGGGCATTTGAACAATTTTCGAAAATTGTTTCGTAGTTGAAATATGCGAAAACGGTGAAAAACGGCGTTACCGAGCTGAGTTTCGGGCTTACCGAGTGTCCTCTGTCCAAACAGTGAATTGATCACTGTTCAGGCAACCCATGAACTGTCTAAGTACTATTGGCGCTGACATGGGCAGCCCTCATGTGTATTGGTTGGTCGGTTCGGACAAAAATACATTTTATATCACTTTGCGGAAAAATATTTTTCGTAAAAGTTTGGCAATGTTTCTAACCTATTTATATCGTTATTTGATATCAAATAAATATGTTTAGGTGAATATTAATGAATTATTCATATTGGATGCTTAATAATTTATTTGATAATTTTTAAAAAATTTTAAAGTTACGATTTCACCCGAACCGCGCGCTTCCGTTGCGCCCGCACTAAAACCCCAACAAAAAGATCTCTTTATAATGCTCATGGATACTATTTGTAGTATAGGTCAATGGGATTTGGCTCAAAATTAAGGGTAAATGAATTCCATATTTTCAATTCATTAATTTCAAACGATATGTAAATATATAAAATGACTTTTAATATTTATCGGTATGAATATCATTTTAAGAGCTCTCTTAAAACCCTAATTAAACTCAAAGTAAGTCAGAGCTGTCCCACCGGAGAATATAGTAAGTCAAAGATGTCCCACCGGAGAATATAGTTCCTTCGATCCTGAAATAGTGCTTCAGTAAATTGTTGCAATTGCTAATTCTTTTAAACAATGAACAAGAGAAAGAGAGATAGATTGACCAAACTTAATTATTTAGGTATTTAAATGTTAAATATCTAGATAATTATATTATATCAATATTATGAAATTGTTATGCAATATGTTTGATTATTATTGGTTACATGTGACATGATTATATTAAGCTTATTGTTACTTAAAGTTTATTATTATTTAATTAGATTAAATTATACAAATGACCATTTTGCCCCACAAAGTTAGTCAAGCCTTGTTTTTAAGTTGGAAAATTTTATTTTCTTCATTAATAAGCTCCCATGGCCAAACCTCCATAGACTAAAGCTCCCAAATTTTATTTGAAGAAACAAGGGAAGAAAGTGAAGAAATCAAGAAGGATGTTTAAGGAAATTAGGAGATTTCAAGGTAATCTTCAATAATCTTAAACTTAGAAAACTTGTTTCATGTTCTTGAACATTTAGAATAGTTCTAGGGTTTCTTCATTTCTTATATTTTGGGGCTTTTGATTTAGAGGATGGATTTGGAGGCTAGATGCATGTGTGAAGTTGGATTGGATAATATTATTGTAATATTAGTTCAATTTTATCATTTGATGACTTGTTGTCATTATAGAGTGTTATGACCACTCCTTTAACTCCTAGAATTGTTCTTGAGTTATTTATATGTGGTGACTTTGGTTGGTGTAAGTATTAATATGATTAATGTTGAGAAAATTAGATTTAAAGTATGAAAAATGATATTTTTAGTTACCAAATCAGATCTGGAAATTCTTTATTTTTGGTGATTAAAAGTATGTTATATAAATGTATTGGATGTGTTTTGGGCATTGGAATAATTTCCGAAAATTATTTCAGAGTTGAAATATGCAAAAACGGTGAAAAACAACGTTACCGGGTGAGTGTCGGGCTTATCGGGTGTCCTCTGTCCAAATAGTGAATTGATCACTGTTCGAGCAGCCCATGAACTGCCCAAGTGCCATTGGGGCTGACCTGGGCAGCCCCCGTGTGTATTGGTTGGTCGGTTCAGACAAAAATATGTTTTATATCACTTTGCGGAAAAACGTTTTTCGTAAAAGTTTCGCGATGTTTCTAACATATCTATGTCGTTATTTGATATCGAATAATTATGTTTAGGTGAAATATGAATGAATTATTCATATTGGATGCTTAATAATTTATTTGATAATTTTAAAAAAAAATTAAAGTTACGATTTCACCCGAACCGCTCGCTTCCGCTACGCCCGCACTAAAACCTCAACAAAAGATCTCTTTATAATGCTCATGGATACTATTTGTAGTATAGGTCAATGGGATTTGGCTCAAAATTAAGGGTAAATGAATTCCATATTTTCAATCCATTTATTTCAAACGATATGTAAAAATATAAAATGACTTTTAATATTTATCGGTATGAATATCATTTTAAGAGCTCTCTTAAAACCCTAATTAAACTCAAAGTAAGTCAGAGCTGTCCCACCGGAGAATATAGTAAGTCAGAGCTGTCCCACCGGAGAATATAGTTCCTTCGATCCTGAAATAGTGCTTCAGTAAATTGTTGCAATTGCTAATTCTTTTAAACAATGAACAAGAGAAAGAGAGATAGATTGACCAAACTTGATAAGAGAAAGCATTACATCCCTTCTTCACATTTTTATTCTAATAATATCTACTAAAATTAAACTACCAAATCCAGAAAAATCAAGCCAAAAATGTTCTTTACAAAGTGGAATTGGTGAAAAAGTTATCAGGATCAACTTTAGTGTTCACTTTCACCAACTTGTTGAAATTATCCTTGAAGTATTTATAACCCCAAAGCACTAGCCTCAATGAAACTGGTGTCATTCTTCTTGTTCATACCCAGTAACAGTTTGATTTTTTTCTTTTAAAAGAATTATAACTATTTTTAATTATCAATTTGGTTTGATTTTCAGTTTTTTTAATAATAACAATACAAACATCATTTAAATAAGTTAAAATATAAGAAAAAAAATCATAACCCAAAAAAAAAAAATTTATTACAAATATTTCATGTTATTAAACATCACTAATCACTAAACAATAAACAAATTAATAATGTAATCAACATAAAATTTAAGATAACAATATAACATAAATAGTCTTAAAAAATTCAATAAATCTAATCATTCAATTAGTTCGACTCGATTCGGATTTTTCAATTAAAAAATTGATCTAGTTCGGTTCAGTTCTTTTTTTAAAAAAAAAATCAAATATCAAACTATTATTTTTAAAAAAAAAAAAAATTATTGATTCAATTCTGATTTTTCTGTTTAATTCGGTATTTTAATTTCAGTTCGATTTTGCACACCCCTAGTCTCCCCTAGAGGTGGCAAAACGAATTGACGAATCGAATTTGTATCGAATCCTAAACGAATTGAGTCAAAATGTGATGGATTCATATTTGATTTATTTTGTTCATTTAATCATGACATTATTTAATGACATTAATTATTTTAATTTATTGACATTAATTTTTCATAAATATATAAATATGAAATATGCCATCAATAGATTTATTAAAAATTGCTCACCCTAGTGTTAATTAGTTTATGTTTTTAACCACGCATAATCTAAATAATTTATGTTTTTAATAGTTTAATTGTTTAAAAATGTTTAAAAATTTTGAAATTCGGATCAATTATAAATGATTAGTGATCTTTCAAATTTTAACACTTAAAATTTTATTCACTAATTTTGTTAGTCTAAACTAATATATCTAATAAAATAGTTTAATTAAACAATTGATATCAAGAGCGAGGTTGAAAAGTATTGTAAATTTCTCTTTTATTTTTAATTATGTGATAATTATACTTTGTTTATTTTTAATGTATGAGATGCATGAAAAATACAAATATTATATGTCATATTGAATGGGTATAAAATAAATAATTTTATGTGATAAAATAAATTCATGTGATTGGTCGTGAAAGAGAACCACTTGCTAATTACATTGGTCAATTAGCTCAGTTTATTTATTTCACTCGAAAGCTAGGTTATTTCTAATTTCCAAAAGAGTGATAATGCGTAGATCTCATATCAGCTATCACCAATATATGCTTATGGCACGACGGGGGCGCTAGGCAACTAGTGCGATATGTGTAAATCGGCAATGCTGGGTCAAGTTCTTTGAAAGGTTTCGTTTGAACGTCTTGAAGAACGCACTATGCATGTAAAGTCTCTGCCCAATTTCGTTCGAACGTAAGCTTGAATCGTGACACTAACAATGAGCTTCTGATATCTTCTTGCAAAGTCTTCCAAATACTTGTCCAATTATTCCGAAATCTTTAAGACTCATTATAAATCAATTGAACTAATTTTGTTACAGAAATTGTCAATCAAAATTGGACTCAACAAATTTGATTCGCTTTAAAGTGAATATGGATTTAATGCCTGAAAATGTAACATGAAAATGTTATTTTCGTGATGCCTTTTCGGGCACCATGAAGTATCATTTCCCTGTTAAATTTATCCACATCAGCATATGTGCAGCGAGTGATTATAAGCAAGAAGAGAAATGCTAAAATGACCGAATAGGATATTCACGAAAATAACGTTGTTTTTCATGGGGAAAATTGTCATTTGTGGCATTAACTTTTTCATAATCACCTATTAAGTCCCTGAGTTTTTCATAATTACTCGTTAGTTCCCTACACTGTTTTAACAATAAAGGATCATTGTTACTTTATGTATTGTTACGGAAAAAAAAAACTAAAACTAAAACTAATAATAATTATGAAAAAATCAGAAACCTGTGAAAAAAATAATAATAATGACCCATGATATTTAAAAGTTTTTTAAGGCATTTTTTGGCATGGAAATATTTTTCTTTATATATATATATATAAATATAACAGAATCAAAAGCATATAAAATCTGGCAACAATACATAAATACTTCATAAGCTTCAGCATTTCCCCAACTTTCACCTACCAGGAAACAACAGAGCCGAAGCATTGAAGGTAATAGCATAGACCTACAAAACTGGCGATTATGTGCTATAAATTTACAGTTCCCTTAAAAAAAAAAACCCAGAAACTAAGAACATCAATAACTCATTTTGACGCGGCGGAATACAGGAAAGCTCATCATGGTGGCTGACATTGAATCTGGTGAAAGCATTATGACATTACAGGTATTGTCCAAGGCTTTCGCCGCTAATGGATTCCATTTCCTTGAGAACATCTTGTGCTAGAGATTTAACAGGTAACTCTACATCCTCCAGCAATTCACCAAGGAAGGGGATAGTTTCAGCCAGCAATACTAAATATTCTTCCTTCAAGTTCTCAACAAGATACATTACTATTCTCAGTCCCAACATTCGAGACCGCACCTTCTCACTACGAGTTTGCATCAATACCTGCGACATCCAAAAATTTATAATTAGATTGTTTCAAGTACTCATTCGATACCTTCGATATCAAAGTAGACCAGTAGTGCTTGAAACAAAAATATGCAAAATGGACATGAAATCCTCCAAAAATATGAAAAACATTCGAGCATGACAAAAGTAAAAATTTTGGGTGAAAAAATTCCAAAAATAACCACTATTTACTTGACCTTATCTCAAGTACTCAACTACTCAAGAAAACAAAACTAATTTACTCAACCAGTGAGTAAATTAGTGACCACTTGATTTGTTTTCAGTTGCTTTTTTGGAAGCATTTGATGATCTCATATCTAATTTGGCAGTTGTAATAATTTACATTGCCCAGTACAAGGTCTCTCTCCAGAAGAACTGAGAAAGAAAAATCCAATTGATCAATTTTCAGCTTCCATTTAAAGATGGTAAATAGACCTACGAGAAATGCATCTAGGATTGTGCAAGAGATATGAATGAAGGGAAAATGAATGTAATGGAGAGGATTGTGTTAGCACACTCATCCAAGAAATGTCAAAAGTTTGCGGTTTATCATGCGTATTGTGTAACGACAGACGGACTTCAACTGTGAGAATGAGCATGAAAATGCACTAATAGTCCCCACCTTCCTGCTCTGGACATCTAATCATGTGGAGCACAGAGAATAACTATAAAGTTGCAACATTTCAATACTTAAGGCGAATTCGTATGAAGTGTAGAAATTAATTTTTTTAAAACTATGACGAAGTTAAATTAGAAATCAAAGAGTATGGTCAAAACATGTCAAGGAAAAACCACCAAGGTGTACGAAATGATCCCAATGACTACTCAAGGAATGGCCAAATATACTTTATAGTTCTTGGCTATTTAGGATGTGTTTTAGGCACTTCAAATTAAGGTCCCAATGTTTTCCCGCATTAGGTGTCAGCTAATTATTCATTCAAACACACATGAAGACGAAAACCTTCCTACCAAAAGCAGTGTATGGGAGAGACTCGGAGACTTGGAGACTCACCTCATGGTTCAAGGGTTTCCATAGAAGGTCAGTTCCTGCAGTAACAGCCATTTGACCAATACAAACAACTAGCAAGTCATCAACTTCCTTAACAGATGGTACATTCAAATGCTCTTCTAGATCAGCTGGCGGTTCTGCTACAAGCTGTGAGACGATAGGTTTCAATAGAACCTGCAAAAAGGTGCAGGCATAGATCAATAACAGCAAACCAGGGAATGGTCAAAAAATTAACAAAAAGCTTCCAAAAAAAACTCCAAGATTCAGAGGTTCAGTAGGTTAGAATCACAACACTATAACCTCCCAAATTCAAATGAAAAACTTTTATTGTGTACGGAGATATATTTCATGGACACATGGGGAAAATTCTGAATCTCCCTAGTATCATTTTTGAATAGAGAAGAGAAACAAAAGGAGCATTTGAAATTTCTTTTTAATTTTTGTTCACACTAAGCATATTTCCATAACATTCAGTAACGATCATCTTTTCACAACCAGAATATTTTAATAGTACCACCTAATCAAAAATCAAAATGCAACAAATAAGTCTGGGAGAAACCTATAGACTATAGTTACATTATCAAAAAAATAAATTAACAAATAGATAAATTGTCCAGCCTCTAAAAAATTGTCTAATTACAAAAAGTTTTGGTAGGGGATCAACTGCCTGGTTAGTGTTAGAAAGCGTGTTTGTTGGTGCAGAAAACCAGGAAGACACATGGACAATAGAATCTAACCACAAAATATCATGTAAACTACTAAGAAAATGCACTTTATCTCATAGAAATTTAAATTCCCCATCCATACTTCATAGTTAACTACTACTAGAATGCAACTGAGAAAAATTAAAGGTGTTAGTCTGGTCAGTTAAGCATTAATGACCATTTAAATAGCTGCAATACAGTAGTTAATATTCTACTTCCACCGTGTAGAAAGGTAGCATAGACTAACCTGGAAATTTGTGGAGTCAAGAAACTTCAGGCTTGCAGTATCATAGAGAAAACATTTATGTAGCGATGATATCACCATAGCCCTGAGTTTCCAGTGATTAATTGATAAAGAACTGCTTTGTTCTCTTACATTGCTTGCTTCCTGAATCCTGGCCTTCTTCTTTTTCCGAGTTGAATTAACAGTGTTTACACCCCCAGCATCAGTAAGATGCCAAACACAACCCTCAAGCAAGTATTTGAAGTAGGGAACAAATAGAGACCTGCATTTTCACATCGAATGTATTTAAGTGACATGAACCACCAAGAAAATGCTATACTCAAAGCATAAACAAAAGCCCCAAAAGATGGGATAACTACTAATTAGCAGGGAAAAATTAGCTATTAGAGCTGAACCATTCTGCATATAACTTCAAGATAATAATTACCGACAGATCCTTATTGCAGCGTACCTAGGTCATAAAATACCACCACCTATCAAATTATAAAAAAGATCGAACCATTTTTTAGATCCATGCATCCACTAACAGCTCATAATGTTTGAATCTCCATGATTTAGGGCCATAAATTAACCATTGATATGCATATCAGCGACAGAGGAGGTTAAAAGACACAACAACCAAGTATAAAGTTCGACAAAGAAAAAGTGCAGATTGCCTATAAATAAACATAGATAAATAAACATGAAATAAGTTGACTCACCGATGGCTCTCAGCAAGTTTATTTACGAGGCCGTAGAAGGCTATTGCCCTATCTAAACTTTTGCTTCCCGTTGGGGAAGTATCTTCCACATCAGACTCCACCCATTCAATACTTCTGATAAAAAGAGGCCTAAACATAGTCTCAGTCAGCTTCATTGTAAGTGAAATCACAGTATTAATGAGACTCTTTTCTACGATATCAATGTCTTGAATTGAAACACGGTGTTGACGGCGAAGATCAAGAGCGAGCAAGCACTGATCGAAAATCTTTCCGTGGAAACCACCAACAGATGACCTATCCATTCTACTTATGATATTTCCTAGCATTTCAAATGCAATTACCAAGCTTGAATCCCCAGCATCAACAGCGCCAGGATATATCTTCATCAAAGGTGGCAGAGCAAGTCGAACCTAAAGAACAAAGGTCAAAGATTATACTGCTATACCAAATGAACGATGCATAACAAGAATTTCAGACCTAAGTCAACAACCAATAAGAACACTTACTGGGATTTTCTCAGTGAGAAGTCTTCGAACTACATCAGCTTTCACTTTCAACTTTGGATCTGATCCTGCCAGATATTCAGGACGAAGCACCAAAAGTTCAGTAATATCTCGAAGATATGGATTCAGAAAACCACCAAGTTTGTCTATAACGGCCTCAAGAGTGACAAGAACAGATGCCATGTGAGATTCTCTGAGAGTCTTGTCATCATCACTTTCATTTTTGACATCCACTAAGGTAGAGATTTCATGTAACTTCTTCATCATATTCTCCATTATATGGGGCAGCGCTGCTAATGCCTTTGGCCCAAGAACATTGACCAAAGCGCCTGTTGTTTGTAGGCAGCTGGAAGACAGAGCCAAGTTGTGCGAACTTATGCCATTGGTCACAGAGGCAAGGGAAGAATTGAAGACAGAATCATAAGAAGGAAATCTGTTGGCCAAAAGTTCTAGTGTTGAAACTGCTGCGAGCTTTAACGAAATGTTAGATTCTCCGGTGGAATTATCAACTAACAGGACAATCTCTGAGCACATCCTGTGAAAAGATTGAAAAGCACTATCATCTAGATGAAGCCAACGACTAGTTGTATTCAGATCAAGTTCTCTTCTCCCTTTATGCTTTGGTTTAGCCAAGTCATGATCCTTCACGGTTTCACAGAGAAGCCCAAGAGCCTGCTCACAAGTATAAATTTCTCAGTCAAACAATGAACCAAACATGAAGCAACAGGTTAGAAGGGGCTAGGGACAACTGAAGCCCAAGCTTATGCATTCACTGAAACAATTGTTTGCTCAAAAAGTAATGATAATAACAATAAGCATGAAAAAATGAAAAGGTTGTGATTTTAAAACATTTCTCTTACTGATATTTTGTTGTGCCACACTACTGAGGACACAACACTCTTGTCCACCAATGTTTGGCACTCAAATGGAAAGTTAGAAGGATTATGTACCTTCATTTTCTTTAAGCATATGCAGCAACATTTTGATTATGCAATTTATGCTACACAATTTTTGTTGGTAAACTTTCAAGTTGATGTCTACAACTACTCATGTCTCTGTCTACAACATTTATAACTTCTTTTCTTTCAATTCTCTTTAGTAGACTAAAACTTCTAAAAATTCAATGCATAAAAAATCAAATAAGAGGGCATTGTCAATATACTCTCAGGAGCCCAGATATCAAATTTTTACCATCTAACTGAGAAATGTTAGATAAACTCTGATGGATGACCAATGTACAAGCTCACCTAAGCATTTCATTTTTACAAAATTTACACAATAAGTAACCACATACCTTCTTTTTCACGTTGCCATCTACATTGCTGAGCAAATTAACAATGCCTTTAAAGTACGCTGAGGGGTTCATGACCTTAGTAACAGTCCTTAAAACAGCATGCATACCCTCCTTTAGCTCTTTCCTAATAGCAACAGGAACACTTATTTTCTTTCTTCTTGTATCAATAACTTGCAGGAGAGAAACAACCTGCTCCATAAGTTCTTCAAGTTTTCTCTGTAAAGTTAAAGTACTCCTAAGATTAGAACTTATAAATGGAGAAAATCACAATTGACTGCGATGGTATGCTGTCACATTTCAACTACGTATGTGTGTGTAATCCAGTTCTAATGAAGGCATCCTCGCCTTAGTATGTTGAGGACCTCACTAAAAGACGGAAAAACACATATTGCAATGCACTAAAAGATAAACAACACTATATTGAAATCAATGTTTTCTCTATATTTTAGGGATGTCCTAACTTATTTGTATATATATAAGGCTGATCACATACAAACCATCCTGATGTAATAACATCAAGGCGCACGAGATAGTACCTGTACTATCTCGCCCATTCAAATATTGTTCGAGATAGTACGTATACTATCTCGTGCGTCTGTATGTTATTACATCAGAACGATTTGTATGTGATCAGTTCTGTATATATATGTGTATATGTGTGTGTGTGTATTATAAGAAACGAAAAAGAAGTATATTAATGGTGTATTGGTGTCAAATATACAATGGACCAAAAGTCTGTTTACATAAAATGATTTGGGGTATCATCAATAAAATCAAAAAACTTCTGATCAATAAACTCCAAAAGAAAAGACCACAATCCCTCAAAATATAAAAACTCTCACTTTACAACCATCTCAAAACCATTTCCCAACTAAGATTAATAAAAATAAGATTTCATTCCTTATGAGCATGAAAAGTCGTACATCATACCACTTGCAACAGAATGCAGAATTAAGAGATAAAATTCTTTCAGCTGATTGCAAAAGCAGTTATGGTCACTATAAAGTGATATATATAGAGTAACTAAATAACTTCAATAAGTGAATGATTGCGAGTATTTTTTCTTCTTTTTTATTTCTTTAAAGTAAAGAGAATGATTGCCAGTATTACTAAGAGAATGATGTTTCAGCTTCTTTGTTCAGTGCAAAATTCAAGTGAACTGCAAGGACAAAGTTCACAGAGCCTAGGCTGTGGAGCATATATAGGTCAAAGAGCATCCCAATTGGATTGGGCCAATCCTCAGTTGCAATGAATTTAATAATTTATTTCATAAAGAAAGTCCCCAAGTTTCTTCCAATTTTTTTTAAAGGAAGTTTTTTCCCAGATAGTTCACCACTAAATACTCCCTTCGTTGGTAAAGCAAATGATCTCACCAACAAAGTTATGGAATTGACTCAATGCCTTCGGAAGATAAAGGTCATCCAATGTTCAAGGTTTGGTAAAGTAAATGAATTCTTACCAGAATGTTATCTGAATCTTCCTTTGTTCCGAGCTTGAATGCAAATTCTGGATCATGCAGTTTGTGTAAAATGAGTTCCATTGTGCACAGCAATTCCATAAGCATTTCTTGGTCTAAATTACCAGTTCCTACTTTTTGAAGCACCATAACAAGAGAAGGAAGCCATATGACACATGAATATTGCTCACAAATTTGTAAGGCAAAGGCATACTCCCACTCTCTTTGTGCAAAAGATGCCAAACTCCCTAAAGCATGTGCATCATTAAGGTAAGATAATCCTTTCCTTGAAACCAATGAACGGATAAGGAGGACAAGTAATGAAGCCAAGCTATCGCATTCTCCCAAAGTCCTGTAGAAAAGCATGTCCATTTAAGCAGAAATTAAGGACGTATGAGCATAATAAAACATTAGTCCAAATAATACCTTAATAGGTATGCAAGAATTGACAGTCTTCTGTGCTCAGCGACCTCAGGCAAAACATTCACAAACACCTGAAGAAAGTTTTAGGCAAATTAGAGAATAAAAAAGTATCGCAGTTGGTGAGAGAGCATGCACTCTTTATATATTACCTGAAGTATTTTCTCCTTGTCATTGGTTTTCAACAGCCAACAAGGGACAATTGCAGATATAATATCCTCAAAGACACGTTTTGAATGGCTGTCATTCTATACAAAAGAACAGCTTAATCAGTGTATAAATTATTATTAATATCTGCAAGAGTTAAAATTTGTTTCAGAATATAAATTGGACTTCTAGAAGTAGCTTTGAACTGTGGTTCAAAGTTTACATTCTGCCAAAACAGTAAAAAGATTCTCCAGATTTTGTTACAATTTCAAATATTGTTTTACCGACATCAAGTGCCCAAAAAAAATTGAAATTATCATCTTTTTCTACAGGAAAAAATAATATCAACAAACCTGGTTGATGGTCGCTTCTCCAATAACAGCAAGTATATCTAATATGTGCTCCAATATTTTGTCTGGGACAACCTTTGCCAGGGACGATAGCACAGAAAATAGATGGTTTCGGGTGACCCCATCATTTGTCGAACGAGCGCATTCAACTAACATTTTAACGTTGATTTTCTTAACAATGTCATCCTAACATAAAAGATGTGTCAAATGGAATCAAAAGTACAAAAATGCAAACTCAAATGTCATATGAGAGATGAAAGCGGGTGGGTTTGTATGTACCAAACCCACCCACAATCACAAAATAAAAAACCAAAACCACCCATTATCCATTATCCATTATGGGTTTTACGTAACATTACCAAACCCACCCGCACTTAAAAAATAAAATACCAAACCCACATTGGTACCCAGCGGATTTTTAGCGGGTTTCTAAATTTCAAACACTTAAGTTATAAAATACATTCGATCGAACTTAGTTTTAAATTAATAATAAAATATATAAATTCATAACATTCTGCTAAAAGAACCTAAGTGTGAGAAATTAAAATTCAATATTAAAACAACACGCTTAATATATAAGTTCATCACAAGTACTATTTTTAACAAAGAAAAAAATCCCAAACAAAATGCCATAATCAAAAAACAAAAAACATCAAACATTCAACACCAAGTTAAAATCTTCATTTGATAACCTCATTCACATGTAGCACCAATTCTACATTTATTAATAATAATACAATAGAAAATTAAATCTAAATAAAATAAGAGTGGCGGATTGGCGGTGTCCATTTACCAAACCCACCCGCTACCTGCAGCGGATTTTGATTTGTAATACCAAACCCACCCACTACCCGCTAAAAGACATCAAATCCTACCCACGTCAGGCGGGTTTGTGGACGAAATTGTCATCCCTTCATATCTAAACACTAGTAAGAATTCAAAACTCACACATTCAAACTACAACGTTGCAATACCTTTAAAGGAATAGCATGTACAAGTGATGCACTAATGTCTTCCAGAACAATTAACAATGTCTGTTGAATGTAAATCAATGCAATTGAAATGGTCTGGGAAATTCCAGATGAAGATTGAATCCTCTTTTCATCTTTGCCAAGAGCAGCACCATGTTGTAGCCAGTCATCAGAAAAAACTTTTCCAAGAAGATTAAATAAGGGCCCCAGAAGAGAATCCCTAAAACCATTGAATTCGATAAAGTAAATAACAGGATGGTTGATCATAAAACATAATTCTACAAATTAATGTCCAGAACCAGCTGCACTTAAGAAACAGACCTGTTTGCTATATCTTTTTTAAGTAGCAGTATATCAAGGAGTGAACTAACGAAGGAGAGAGCATTTTCTCCTTTATAAATCAAATCAGCTTGTAGGTTGGACTTCTGATGTTCAGCTGATTTCTTTTTCTTCTTCCCATATGCTAAACCAATTACCAGACTTTCCTGCTTCAAAATAGGATCGAGTACCTGGCCAACCGTGGAGCAATCAATCTGCAACATTCAAGTGCAGAAATCAATTAACATTGCTTAAAAAAACTACAAAAAATCAACCCCGAGAGAGACCTTACTTCTAAGGAAGATCACTTATTCCATAGTGTTTAAAGCACAAAACACTCGAGAATATTTCAAACTTGCCTTGCAATTCCCAATTGCCATCAACAAATTCAGTTTCTTTTTTGTAACATTTAACAGAAGAATTCATTTCAAACAATTTTTCTGTAAAAATACAACTTATGGATGGACTCCGAACTCATTCACGAACGACATGATCCTTCAAGCTCAAAAACCATAAAGAACAGAAACAAGCTGCAACATTACTTGCACCCTCTCAAAAAGAAAAATAAATAAATAAATAAAAGGTAATGACACTTAAACCCCGATAGATTGCTGATTATCACTCAGGTCCCCTTATTAACCATTCTTAACCCAGTTGCCAGATTTTAGCATTAAGATTGAAAGTCTCGTCAAAAATTGCTTGATTTACAGAATTAAAATTTCATAGTAAATGCTAAAAACTAAAGGCAAGTGGTAAAAACCAAAAAAGAAGGATTTATCGACACTTGGGCATACCACAAGGGGTCCAACTGTCCTTAGCCAAAATAAAGAATAACTAAATAATAAATTGCAGTACAATCAGAACCTTTTGTTATACATAACTTATCCATATTACCAATAGAAAGAATACAAACTGAAGACTGAAGGTCTGTGTTCATGACTTTTTATAGAGTCCAGAAACTTTCAGAGGGAAATAAATAAGAAAATATGGATAAAATAAGAACAAGGAACAAACATTTAAATGCAGTAAGGCCTCTCTCGCTGCATCTTGTACAGCACCATTAGCATGCCGAAACAGAAGCACGAGGTGACGAAATAGACACTCCTGCTTAACACGAGAAAATGAATTAGGTTCCATGAAACAAGAATCATCACACATACCAAACAACATTTTCCCATTAGTTTCTTTGAGCAACAAAATGATTACATCGATTTTATATTGATTTGTTTAATTCACTGAGAGAGACATTTCTTCAGTAAAGTTTCATATATTCAATAACATCCTAAATATTGCCAATACTTTATACTCATACATCTATTCATTACTAAAAATGATTTCGTAAATCGTAATAGAATATTACAATTTTGAATGCACACATTTAATTCATTGATCACAAGGTGGAACAACATGGCCTCTTTATACGTTATTTACTACAAATAAATGTGTGATTCCATAACAATTCGGGCCGCTTCCTGTTCCTGGCAACATCTCAAAAAGTGTGAAACCAATGGATCTTTATATCAAACTCCAGGGTAAGGTTCAATATTATTGCACACAGTATAATAACTCCATTATTGATGTATGCATGAAGTATTGGTAAATTGACCTTGATAAATCCCATTTTTCTCTTCACCAGAACGTAGAAGGAAAGGTCTATTGCTTAAGAACATTTTAAAGATTTTCTTTCCTCTGCCTCCTAATGTCTTCCATAAGGAATTCTTCGATGTCCATAAATTTATTAAAAGACTATTATTATCTCTTACTATTTGGGAAGGTTGCCAAGCACAAAGAACACATGCTTATCATAACAAGTGCCATGGCTACCAGGGAATTGTTCTGCATTATGCCACAAGGGCACAAATATGATACAACTATCATGGAAAGAAATAAAAAAGCACATACTATGCCTATATATCAATGATTGTACCTGCATGTCAGTTGTCAACCCCCTGTACAATTTACTGCTTAGCTTTTGCAAAACAGCAATGCAAGGTTCAATAACAGCAGGATCTTCTGGAGACATCATCTCCACCTGCAAGGATAACAAAAAAAAAATTGTTAATAAAACAAAGTAAATGCATCTGCATTGAAAATAATCAACACAAGTTACAGATAAGTTCTTACTTGCAAAGCTTTCAACAAATGGGCATTGAAATCATGCATGTCGAACAAGGACAGCGAAGTACAGCTCTAGTGCAAGCACACGACAGAATTCACATCAAACACAAGAAAAAAAATAAAGCGTTAATAATTGATGGTTAAACGAGGATAAAAATGCCTATTTACCTCCAAAAGAAGGCACAAGATTCTGATTTCATTTTTTGACAATTTCTTAGATGACTTAATTCGCTCAATATAACATTGACTGCGCCTTTCCAGAAGTAGAGACAAAAGCGACCTGACATCTTTAACATGCAGAATTGCGCTGCCCAGCCCTTTGAGCAAAGACAGAATCATTAACTGCCAAAAGACATTATTTCAGATCAAGATTTTTGTCATCAAACATCAGTTACAGCCTAAATAACAACAATTTTTGCCAAAAATAAGAACAATTCAAAAACTACATTCTCTCAAGAACAGATCTAATAGGACAAACCTGCCCAAATGCAGAAAGTTTTACAGCAAAACCCAAGATGAATCCAATAATTTTATCTTTCGTTGGTTGATCAAATCTGAAACATTATAGATGGAGTAAACAGTCAGGAGTATTAAGTTAGTTCAGTAACGAAACCACTAAATAATTTGGTAAACTTCAAAACTATTAATATATAAAATAATAAATAAATAAGGAGAACTTAATGAATTCACATAAACGAATGTGCATAAAACATTAAAAGGATTTTAGCACAAAAACATCAAGTTAGTAGCAAAGAAACATCAAGTCCTTGCAAGCTGCAGCCTGGAATGAGTAAGCCATAAATAATTGTCCAAGACTTGTAAAAGTTAATTAGGCACAACAGACTTTAGTTCAGCAGATGCAATTTGGCAAACAACCCAACACGGGAAAACTGTTTTTCCTGCTAAGATATTATTTTACCACACTATAATTCA
Organism: Zanthoxylum bungeanum; assembly: GCA_019454045.1. NCBI lineage: Eukaryota > Viridiplantae > Streptophyta > Magnoliopsida > Sapindales > Rutaceae > Zanthoxylum > Zanthoxylum bungeanum. The sequence continues at coordinate 117,062 of SKCR01036743.1, forward strand.
TTAAAAAATGGACTAATAAAAAGATGTTTAAACCCCAAGAATTACTGGATTACTTGTAGTAACTGAAATAATGCCAGAAGTGGCTTGTTTCTAGGGTCTAGAATAAGGCGTAGGTCAAACTCTAAGCAAAAATTAAGGGATCTGTTATGCCCTTGTACTGCCGAAGCATGAAGTGCCTGTGTCACTCACCCCAGCCTTTCTATCAACACAAAACCATGCATAACTAATTTTTTTATGAGAAACATCAACAATATAAAATGAACCTGATGACACGGAAAATATCAGTTGAGAAAAGCATTTGTAGTTGGTGCTCTGTAGGCTAAGAGGACAACAATAACTAGAAAAGCATCCCAAATTCCCAATAACATAAATTACACAGCAAGAAAGCATAAAATTACTCAAAATAGGGCAACAATAACTAGAAAAGCATCCCAATAACATAAATTACACAGCAATAAAGCATAAAATTACTCAAAATTGCACAATCATCGTCCCATAAATGTTATTTCTTCAATAAGATCATTAAAAAAGAAAAAGAAATCAATATTGTAGCAAATAGAACTCAATAACTGTGGAGTTATTTTTAAGTGATCAAAAAAAAAAGCATGAAAGCTCATATGTGCCACAATTTTATAGCATTAGCTGAATACCTCTGACCAATGCTCTCTGGCATTAAAAGACTATTGCAGGATGAGCTGAGCAAAGATGTCATAAATGAAGCAAGAAATTTATGGTCTGATAGCATAAGCCTTTTTTGCTGAACCATCAAGCCCATAAGTTCATCAAGAAAATGACTCCATAATGCAGTGTTTCCTGCCATTTGATACCATTGAAAATACATCAACAATCTTTTTCAGAAGAAACAAAGAATACTGTATCAATGAAGCCAAATGGATAAAAGATATATATGTGGACCGGATGTCCACAGAGAGAACAGAAAACAAGGGAAATCAATTCCATAAGAATAGAACAAAAAGACTTATTTATGAACAGCAAGTATACTATCCTTTCCCTAATCCAGAATAAAATCAATCCCTATAAATTTCTCTCAAAGCCCATAAAAATCAGAGGTACAAATAAAATTGTAATAAATACAGAGAGGTAAAGAATTATAGCAATGCGAAATTCTCTCTCAACCAACAACCTTTTATCTAAAGTTCATGTAGCCGCCGAGAAATACTGACAATTGCTATGCACCTCCTATGGTTTGCGATTTGTATCAATCAGCAACTTTGTCAATAACATCATTATAAATTGTTGAGGAATATGGGTTAAAAGACCATTTTTCCCCTAATACCTTGTAAATATGTAAAAAATAAAAAAATATTGTGGCATCAACAGATATCCAATGGTGTTAACAGCAAAGTTACTGATTGTTACAAATTTCAAACCAGATGCAATGCAGAGCAATTGTAAGAATTCCTTGGCGGCTACATGAACTTCCAATAAAAGATAAGTGGGATAATTTCCCTACAGAAATATCTACAATATATTGCCAAAAGATAATGGTAATCATCGGGACATGCTTTTAATGCTACAGAGACGATACCATTTTTCTTGCTAGAAAAGTCAACACGACGCCATAGTGCATATAAAGCTTCAATGCAGCCCATGGCAGCTACTCTTGTTTCCTGAAAAGAAAGACGATAGACAGCAATGAATCAATTAATGGCCTCACAAGGAGACAGATAAGCAACTGTCTTTGAAAACAAAGTTTCACAAGGACTGCCAAGAGCATACACTAACCAAAAGGAAAAAGAATGGGGGAGAAATTACCTGCTTATCACTGGCCAATGGAACTAGAACTGAGGGAAATTCAGCCAAAAGTTCAAACAGCAATCTATCATCTGCCTGAGAACAAAGAAAAGTGAAGCAGTGGAGAGACTCGATTTGGACTGCAGCAGGAATGTCTGCAAAAGTAAACGTCCACAATAAGAACAAGATATAATGAACCATGAAAAAATAGAAAAACGATTTCCCGTTTCATATATTATAGAAAACCCTCATGGGAATAAAGTCTATGGAGAAACAGTACATAACCAAACATAGGGAGAGACTAAGATAGGGAGAGAGGAAGTAGAAATACCAACCTCACAAACCACTCAAAAAATGCAAATGCAATGATGAACTTGCTAATTTCAAAATACATAACGCAAATGACAGGTATCCATATGAAAACTATAATAAAAAATATTTATGGGCCCTTGATTGGAAAATTCTTTAAAAAGTTAAAACAACCATAAATTAAATCTTCAAACAGATAATCCTCACATAAACTCTACCATCATCAAGTGTGTGATAATTATATTTCCAAGAGGATGGCCCAGTTGGTTTTCCCTAATAGTGGAAGCAAGAGGTCAGGGGATTGTTTTCCCCTCACACCGACCTTGGAGGGGGAATTTCTTAAATTTGTGTTTGTGAACGGGGTGGGGTGGGGGTGCGTGGAATATATAAAATACATAAATAAAAGAGGAACAAGTAGCATGGACTGAAGTAAGAGTAAGCACCTTCTTCTGTAAAAAACTTGGACAGGAAACGAACAAGGGAGACTTTGCATTTTGAAACAAGGTAGTGTCGATGTTCCTTGAAAACGTGTTTCAAACGCGAGCTTGCGAAAAAGACAAAAAATTCTTCAAGTCTACCATACCACCTTTCATTGACGTCCTGAAGGAGCAGAGAGTTGACATATTCAACAGTTATAACAAGAAGAAAAGTATGACAATAAACTATTATGGCAGTAGCCATAATGCCCAATCACCAATGCAATCACAGAAAGCAAGAAAAAAGCAGTGAAACAGGGAAGAGAACCAACCAGCGAGACATTTGCAGGCATAGCCAAAATAAATGCCTCAAGTAACCTCCAAAATAAGCAAATCAGCAATTTTGCATTTAAAGACTCAAGATCATTATCAAACAGCTGATCTAGAAATCTTCTGCAATCCCAAGAAAGGATTTCTGCATTGAACTGTCAATCAAAAAGTTGAAAAATATATCATATTTACGAAAGGCCAAGAATTAAAATCATGAACAGATGCACAACTAGGAAAAGCTATTAGAAACTACAGCATCTAGTAAGTCCATACCTCATCAACTGCATACTCAAAGACTTCCCACTCATTCTTCAAAACGAAAAAGCAAGCTTCAAAAAGGGCCAAAGACTGGTCACTTCCTAACATGCAAAAGAAATATAACATAACCTCCCATTATTATATGAGCAAACTGTAATTGGAAAAAGAAAAAGAACATCACTTCCCACATGTAGTCTAACACATTCTAGTCTAACACATTCATCCAAATAGGACCTATTAAGACAAGCTAAGACGGAAAAAGATGAAAACTACAATTAAAAAAAATAATTGGCATTTAACAACAAAGAGTGGCTAAGGGAAAACATACTACTATTCTGCATCAGCAACGACTGCATGAGAACCAAAAAGAACAGTGTCTTTGATAATTTAAAATTACTACAACTCTCAGTCAGCAGTGACAAGTACTCATCAGGATGCTTCGAGAAGGTTGCTGCCAAACTGCTAACAATCTCCATATTAATTGAAGATATACTTCCAGATTCCAATTTCTGCATTATTACCAGATCACAACTTCAGAATTATTTATAACTGACATAAAATTAACTACTGAACAATCAGGATTAACTATAAGCAATAGAATAAAGATGTAAGAAGATGAAGATCAACCACCAACCCTAAATATTAGTTTAACAATAGCTAACAAACATTAATTCCAAATTCACTAGAACAACATCCACATACAGATCAGGCTAGTGAGAGCACCATGATCATAACTAGTCAGCAACATGATATTAACCTCAAGTGAAGTGTTTATAGGAACTACACTTGAGCTTCTAGATCATTTTCTTTATTATTCTTTTTATTTATATAAGAAACAGAAATAATTGTATTAGAACATGATTGGGGTAAAAGGTTATGGCAACTACCGCATAATGAAACACTGACAATGAAGAATTAAAGAACCTCTATGCTACCAACCACCTAACTCATCAAGGTGTATGCTATAATAACTCACTAAAATCCTTTACTATTTCATATTTAATGCAGAGCACAAGTTATTACAAAAACTGAAAGTAGTATAAAAGAATAAATTTTTTATTCTCATAGTGGCAGAATTGGTTTTAAGAATTTTATATCCTCTCTTGTCTTACACAGGGTCCAAGAAAAATCAAGAACCAAGATTCCGGGGAATCTCAACTCTAGTGTCCTATCACACAGACAAATGCAAGCTTTTTCACTGTCTTCTACACTACATTCCAAAAACAACTTTTACAGTGCTACTGGACTCATTCCAATCACTACTTAAAATGAAAGATTCAAGATTTTAAGCCAAACAATGATCAACTTACAAAATCACATGCAAGATATTTACCTTTCCATCACTGGAAACAACAGCAAGATTATGGTAAAAAGGTAAGTTTTGTTCCTTGGCTAACTCCAAAACCTTTAAATTCGTCCTCTGTGTCTGCACAATTGCATTAAAATCAAATATCAACATAAAACTATTTGTCCTTCACAAAAAAACAAAACAAAATGGCAGTATGGCAATTTTAAAAAACAAAGGAAACCTTTGGTAAAATGAGTAGTAACGGAAGAATCATGGCAGAAAGTTTCTTTAAAATAATCAACATATAACTATTTGTCCTTTCACAAAAAAAAAAAAAAAAAACAAAACAAAACAAAACACAAAACAATTTGTGATCATTGGTGGCAGTATGGCAATTTTAAAAAACAAAAGAAACCTTTGGTAGAATGAGTAGTAATGGAAGAATCATGGCAGAAAGCTTCTTTAAATAATCATTCTTGTCATGGAAGCTTGAAATGGCAATCTTCAGGCATGTAACAGCTACATCACCAGCTAGAGTAATCTTATCTGATGAATCTGCAAGCAGAAACCATTAGATAGAAATTAGACAGATCCAAAAGTGTGCGACTTGCATGCTGCATCACATTTTATTCAAATTGATGAAACAAAATAAGAGAGCCTTATTTAGAAAAGATGTTGCAGGAAATGGCTAAATACTTCTATAATCTAGACAGTGTACTCGCTTCAAGTCTAAGATTGAAAAAGTATCAAGGCATCGATTGAGGAGCTTTTGACTAAGAAATCTTTAGTTGATGAGTCACTCGAAGTCTTTGGCTCGGATGGCCAACAAATACAAACGGGGAAGAGTCTAATACATCAACATCAGAGAGTCGACAAGCATAATACAATTGAAACCAAAGTGAATTTAGAGTATAACATTATCAGTACGTCCACAATGTTACAAGAATGGAATTTAAAACAATGACAATCAGTAATATAGTTAATCATCACAGGCGAAAACAATCACCCTAATAAATATTTATCTCCCACATTATCTTTTAGCAATCAACAGAAAGTGAGCAACAAGTAGGAATAAACCATGAAAAGATGGGCCTTTAGTTCTAACAAAGCGTGAACAAAGCAAGTAGCCCAACTAAAATGCGAAAAAGGAGTGATAAGAAAAGAAAAATGACAATCAAAGGTATACCAATTACATCGATCATACTCACTTGACATAAGAATAATAACACATCTTTTAAGAACATCATCCAATGCTCCAAGAAGATCAGAGGGGCTTATCATTCCAGGCAATCCATCAATAGACAAGGCTGCCAGAACAACAGTTAGATCATCATCATGAAGCTGGCGAAAAATGGCATCTTGAATCGTCACAAGCCTCTGACAACAAGATAAGAAAAAATCAATAAATCACAATATCTCAAAGCTGAAATTTGTGATCTGATAGATATGACATTCTACTATTCTAGTATGCAAACATGAATTAAAACAGACAAATGCAAACAAAAACAGTGTCCCCCCAATCTCACACATAGAAATTGTCCACTTAACCAGCCTCAGCCTCCACACCAAGACTTTTAACATCAAAGCCATGACAAAGCAGCCAATCTTGGCACCATACAGCTAGGAATAGTTCAGCAACAAATCTTGAAAAAAAATACATGAAAATACTTTTATCACAAAATCGAGTAACTCAGAAAAGAATAAGTGAATAACAATAATGTCTCTAAACAATAACAAACAAACAAACAAAAAAACTAATGTACTAATTACAGGGATGGAAACTACAGCAGCAGCTTTAAACAAAAAAATGACAAGCATACGCCACAGATTTTCCCAAAGTTTTCTGATTGAAATCTGGGGACTGAACTGTAAATATAAAACACATAAATTATATTTAAAACAGCACCATGCAGCACAAATAAAATTGATTTTGGTAGCCAGGTATTATTGGCTTCGCTTCTGTAGGGGAGATCGAGGATTCACCCCAAAAAGAGGATAGGAGAAATGCTTTGGGTAGGAGAAAAACCATGCCCTTTTAGTAGGTAAAAAGGACGTAACTGATCCAAAAAGGAAAAAGAAATTAGAAGCTGTATAGTGGCAACTCAGATTAATTGATGGTACCAGAGTATCTAATGCAGCTGGAGAATAAGTTTAAGAAAAATTCCAAAACTCCTACATAATGACATTAGATTCTGACTTGAGAAGTCAAACAATATTTTTCAAGAAGAGAGACAGGGATGAGACACAACAATGCAAATCAACATCAAGACAAGAAGTACATTATTGACAAGACAGATGAGATAAGCGTGTCTATAAGATAGGAATCAATAACTGAGACATGGACCACATGCTTCTCTACGCTATAAATAACAACTAAAAATAAAAAGAACACAACAACCAGAAAACTACCTGTGAGTCAACAGCCTTTGTTTTCAGAACTCCAGATGAGTTCAAACCAGAGAGTGTAGCACACCGGATCTCAACCTATTTCACATTACACAAGCATAAGGAGACTTACACATATCTTGGTAAGAACCAAGTAGATAATTCTTATGGAATGCCATATAATTTACCTTTGGGTGGTGCAAAGCAAACCATATTTTTGAATCTGGGATAGCCTCCGATACATCAATATTCCCATCCAACATTTTACAAAGAATTTCAAATACTGTGTCTTCTTTCTTGGATTGCACTTGAGTGTCCTAATAGAAACAGAAATCATAAACTCATTCAAAATCAAAGAATAGAAAAGATTAAACGGTCACACACCTCCAGAAACTTGCAAACTGCTCCACGTAGTTCAGATGGGTATTTCACGTTAATAGCAAGCAAGATCCTCTTGGCCCAGCTACCTAATATGCAATCAAAATATATGTAAGAATAAAATTAACAGCCAAAACATAATAATGGTGTATGAATGTTCAGACTAGCAATACTCTAATGCAATGCTGAAAAATAATGCGCAAGCAGAAACGGAAACGACAAAAAAGAACACTCAACGAATATGTAAAATAGAATCTAAAAAGACAATCAACTACGTGAACACACATGAACCAAAGATATGCAAGAATGCAAACCATAGAATAAAAGTTTTCAAACGCAATATAACCTGATGATGTTGAATTGCTATCCTTCTGTGAGAGCCTCAGACAGGAGAAAAGAAGCTTTGAGATGATATGATCAACTAAATTTTTTAAAGGAACTTTCTCTATTATTGTTATCAAAGCAAGATGGCATAAATCATCAGAGGAACTGCATGTAACCAAACGTGAATTTCAATTGATTGCTTGGGAAAGATACGTATTTGCAGAGACGATTAGAAAAGGTTAACAGGTACAAACCTGTAGATAACTAGAGATTCCAGAAGCATAGCAAGGAACCTATCAATATTGAACTCCTGAGAAAGTCCAAAAAGAACTCCAGCAATATCAATATCCCTGTAGAAACACAAAAGAGGCTTAGTAACTCAATCAAAGAAAATAACCAACAGACCAAGGGTACAGAAATGTTAGAAATGTGGAAAGATTACCGTATTTCCTTTAAAATGTCTAAGGCCTTCTTCGGGAACATGTCAACAGGTTGCAACTGACAAGGTTTTATGCAAATCAAAGTAAGGGGCAAAACCAAGAAATAAATGCAATTATGCACAACTTGCTCTAACACAAAAATGGTTCCAACGCCTCAAATGGCGAGATAAATTATATGAAGGAAATAAAATATATAAATTTGGCACATGTTATTTATTTTAGAATAATGCTAGAGCTTCAACTCCTTGTACAAACTGATGTGACATAACAGTATTGTTCTAAAACGCGAAGCCTTTATGATAGACGCGTCCAAGCCACTGCGCTTAACCCTAAATCGGTGGGGTGCTCAATCACCTGGCCGGCGTTTTCCAGTGTTTAAAAAAACGGTTGAGGCGGCCGCCTTATGCGGTTTTTCTGAGGCGCCCGCCTCTCTGCTGGTGAGGCGGCCGCCTCACGCAAAATCGGGGTGAGGCGGCCTGAGGCGGCCGCCTCACCAGCAGAGGTTTTTTTTTTTTTAAAAAATTTCTAAAATGAAAAGACGACGTTTTGGGCTTCCAAACGTCGCCGTTCCATGAACAACTGAGTGGCAGTAGAGCACTTGCACAAAAAAGGAGCAGAGACCAAAGTAAGTTAATCTTGTACAAATAATGCATTTATATAATCAAATTAAAAAATAATACGACTTTATTTTATTTGTTAGGAAAGGGAAAGCTCCACAATTAGTGGATGAAGACAATACAAGTGAAGGAAGTTCTTTGGATGATGACCCATCTGATGATGATATAGATTTTGACCCAGTTTCATGCCGCTAGACACTAATGATAGCTTATTTAGGGATAGTTATCAATAATTTTTGAACATACTATGAATTATGAAAAAGTAATGTATTTTAGATTCTTATCAATAGTTTTTTGAACATACTATGAATTATGAAGAAATGAATGTATTTTGGATTGTTTTTCCGATTTTCGGATCGAGGCGCCGCCTCACGCTCGAGGAGGTCCGCCTCGCGCCTCAATGGCCGCCACCGAGGCGCCGCCCCGTATTTTAAACATTGCGTTTTCTGGCTATTTCCGTGCTTTTTGTTGCCTAAAGCCGCCGCATGCCACCACATGAGTCGCCATGCATACCAATTTTGTGGGTTTTCAAAATTAACCCCAAATCGGTGTCGTTTTCTGGCTTCTCTTACTATTTTAAAGCTTAATTTCTCCCTAATTTCACAAATTTTCAAAAATCTCTAATTTCCAAAAACCCCTAATTTTAAAAAAAAAAATCCTAATCTATTCAATTCCTTTTTTCATCAAATTGAACATCTAAAAACCTTACCCATCACCCAAACAATATTTCCCTAGGATCAATTTGTCTAAAATCCATCAAACCTTATCCCTAATTTCAGAAATCCCAAATTTCTAAGGAATTTCCTAGTCAGCGTCTAGAGCATTTTAGAACACCGGTATTGGTTTATGAAAATACAACATGTAGGCCACATGGTGTTTTTATCCAACCAATACTGTTTTCACATTAGTTTGTTCAAAGAGTTGGTCACAATCACATAGCATCAAGAAGCCAAAAATATCTGCATCTAGAAAGTATCCATATCATTCTTACAATGATTTCCTGACTCGATCAATACAAGTAGGAGACCAAATTCTACAGTATAATCAGGAATATATTTTCAGGTTACACTACGATGCTCACTAGAGAGGGAGTGAAAGGCGAGCCTAGCAGGAACATCAAGGCCACTTAATAGTTCAGAATAGATATTATTGTAAATTTGTAATTAAACAACTCAAATAAGCTTGCTAAACTTCCTATGTATTTTGAAGAATGAATAATATGGTACAAATATCTCAATTCATTAATTAGTGATCTTCTGCTCCATCAAATACGTTCTTGCTATGAGATTTACTCTTCAACAAAAAAGGTTCATAAAACCAAACCATTTTTTCTGCCAGGGCTCCAGATGGAAAAGAGCAACATGAATTTTTGAGCTTTAGGTAAGTGAGAGAAAGCCAAAGAAAATAGGAAAACCACATAATTATATAACTCTGAAAGTAAACTTGAACACAAATGGATTAGGCTTCTCATTTCCTAGGAACAAAATCCAAGTAGTCATTAAATCTCACATCCAGCTGAATTCCTTCAAGTTATTGCGTTGAAGAGCGTTAACTAGTTCATTGATTCAGTATAAAATATATACACCCAGAGTAACTGTATTGATAAAACCGACAAATAAGTGCATACTACCAAATTAAAATAAAACCACTAATAATTGTTGAAAATCAAAATGAAAAAATGGTAAGAGACTAAAATCAAGTCTATTTCGTCCCAATACAATTCTAAGTTTAGACTGTTGCTTCAACGTATGTAGTTGTATTTTTGTCCTAGTATACACAAATTGAATCATTGAATGGACAGAAGTACCTGGACAAGGTTTATTAAAGCCATAAGTGACAGCCGAAACCATTGCGGATCAGTCGAGTCTTTCACATCTTCCCGAGCTATCTCAGCAATAGATCGAATCAAACTTTTAACGAGTTTAGGAGACAGAGCAACTTTATTTGCCAGTAATGCAACAATCATCAAAGCACCAGCCTACAAACAGAGATGAGTAACATTAGAGAATATAAAGTAAGGGCAGAATACAACTCTCAACTTTTTTATCAGAAAAATAATAATAATGAAAAAACTCACTCCTAAGCATTGAGGAAAGAAAATATTGTGACAAAACAATCAGGAAACAATCATAAACCACCAAAGAAATCTAGATAATATGATGATACTACATTACACAGAGCACAAAAACAGTATGCATCAAGAATGTGGCTCACATATGTAAATCAAATAGTTCGCCTCATTTTGTGCCAGTTATTTTTATTTTTATTGTTTTATAAGAAACTAAAACTTGTGAGTGTCATCATTCTCATTCATGAAGCATCATGCCAAATACAGATGATATCATATCTTTATCCAAATCTGAGTAACTATTGTTTTAAACCTCACCTTGTGATCTGAACCTCCTTTTGTACCAGGATGAAGTCCAGAAACTACAAACGGAAGTATTCTCTTCACAGCATCACTATCAACATTGGTAACAGAACCCAAAGCCTCAACAACTACTGCCGTGCAAAAGTTGATCATAGGCCTTGAAGGCATTAACTTCTTTGTAGGAGATGCCTGCACCAAACAGTCATTTATGTAACATACCACAAGATATTTGACCAAACTACTGATAGAATGTGGACCAGACACTCACATAGTTGCATAAAACCTCCAAAACCCCCTTATCACGAATGCATTGCTGCACTATAACTGTCCTAGGTGGTGGTGCACCTGAGACTTTAACGCCTTCCAGAAATTTCCATTTATTATTTCTACAGTAAAAGAAATCAGAATCAGGAAATTTCATTTATCCACTATATCAACTATAACAACATACAAGAATCATGTAGTCCTTACCCTAAATTAAGTAACTGCACTATTCGAACAAACACATGGGTATCATGGTATGGCAGAGTACATAAAATTAATTCCTCAGTATTGTACACATGAATCCTGGAAAAAAAATCCAACCAAAATCACATCATATAAGATAGAAATTTAGTCTAAACCAAGCAAGTATATACATATTATTTTAATCTAATACTTACTTGTATCTGCGTATTAAGTACTCAAGTGTCTTGAGTGAGGCAGGTACTTGAAGATGTCCCGAGAGTAACCGTAAATACAAACTGATCGATGCATTGATCCTGTTATTCTCCTCTATACCCATCAACTCCCTGTCTAAATCTTTACTCTTATGACTAAATAAATCGTTCTTATAGTTTCTGAACCTTTCGTCCACACTCATAAGAACCTCAAGACCTGAAAAATCAAATTAACAAAAAAAAAAAAACCCAAATGCTGGCTTACAATCAATTCACAAAATTCAGAACACTGAACAATAATTAGCCATATAGCTCAAAAATTATCCATCAGAGCCTGCCTATAAGACTACAACGCATCAAATCTTTCAATTAATACATTTACAAAAACATTATTAACAAACAATTAATTTAAATTGAAAATAATGAAAATTAGAAAGACCTGAAAGTGCGATATTAAAAAGAGTGTCGATATCGATATCAGCAGCCTCTTTAGGGCTAAATAAGATGGAAGGGCGCGTAAAAGGTCTCTTGATGGGCTGTTCGTCGGCTTGTACCAGAGACTTGATAACTTGTAACTGAGAGGCTATTGAGGTAGCCATGACTGTGACTGTAGCTTTAGCAATCAATCGGAGAACTCGGAATTGTATATAACGGTTGAGGTTCAAAGTTTTAAGCTTGACAAGCTTTTGCGTTTATGGGGAAGCCGAAAGGCTTTAGGGGTTTTAGGGTTTTTGGTTTTTAAACGGGGGAACTAAGCAAGGATTTTTTTTTTTTTTTTTTTTTTTTTTTTTTTTTGGGGAATTGCAGTTTTGAAAGTAATTTTTCCATAATTAATTATTAAGTCCCTTTTTTATATAATTGCTCATTAAATTCCTACGGTAACTATTCTAACACTAAAAATGTTATTGCATTTTATATTGTTATTGTTAGATAGGTAGTATGGATGGTAAAAATCCTCCTGAGGATGGGATTCGGAACGTTAGGGACGGATAAGGAGATATTTTTTTATACACGTTAATTGAAAGAGTCGTGTATGGATATTGGTATTTTCGTTCAAATATAAGTAAAATCCTCATATGAACAGGTTGAACAGGGACCCACAAATGGGCTTAAGAGGCTCGATAGTTAGGGACGAGTAAGTGAATAATTTTTATACCCGTTTATTGAACGAGTCGGGTACTTATATCAACATCTTTATACCGTACTTGAATTATTGTCATCCTTAGTGGGTGGAGATCATGAGTAATTATAAAAAAAATGACCTAATATATAATAATGAAAAACAATTACTCAAATGGTGTTCTTCCTTTTTTGATATTGCATACCAGGGTTATTTAGTCTTTTTAAGTACTGTAATATGTCAATGATTATTTTCAAAATATTTTGATTGTGTTTGGTATTGCGATTGAAAAAATATGATGATCAAACGTTGATTCATAAAAGATATTATGTAACTTTATTTTAGGGGTTCACATTTTCGGGCCAACCCGCCACCTGAACCGACCCGACGCAACTTGAACCGACCCGCTCGACCCAACAAGATTTTTACGGGTCGGGTCACGGGTTTGAAATTCAAACCCGACCCGACTCGATACAATATATTTTTATTATTTTTCTAGAATTTTATTATTTTTCTAAAAAAATTATCATTTTTTTTTGTTTTTACTATTATTTAAGTTGTTTATTACTTTTATTATCTTTAAATTTTATATGTATGACAAGTTTCAAAACATAAACTCGCGAATATTTATGTATCAAAATTAAAATATCTAATAAATAATTAAGAAAAATATAGAGATCCAAAAGGTATTCTCCTTTTTTGATATTATCGATAATTATAGGTAGCAATAGGTCGGGCCGGGTCCGGGTTTTTGTCAAGTTATGCCAGGGCCCGGAGTATATCGGATCGGGCTTTTTGAAAATAATTATTTTTTATTTTTAAATAAAATAATTAATTTTTTGAATTTTCCAATACTTAAAAATGAAGAAAAATAAATATTGTCAATGTTTTTATTTATTTTTCTCAATTGTACTTAAAAATTTAGTTATAAATATATGTATTTAGAATTAAAAATATATTTTATCTATAAAAATCGAGTCTGGACCAGACATTAGCTTTTTTAGCTAAGTCTGGTCCGAGTCAAAAAATTAAAATTTTACTCTCGGACCGAGCCAGACTCAACTTGGACTGACCGGACGGACCTTTCTAACACCTTCACCATAAGGGTGGCAAAACAACCTGAGCTCGGCCCGGCCCGGGGTGAAAAAAGCCCGGGTCGGGCTTCAAAATGAGGGATCCGGCTCGGGCCCGGCCCAAGCCTGACTCAACCAAAAAGCCCGGGCCCGGCCCGGCCCGAGCTTAAAATAAATAATTATATATTTATATTTATATAATAAATTTTTTATATTAAAAAAATCGGGTCCGGGTGAGCCCGAGCCGGACCGGGCTTTTCCCGAATCCAGACCGAAATTTAAATTGTCGGGCTCGGGCCGGGCGTTGCCATCCTTACCTCACCTGAAATGGTGATTTGGGCTTTTGAAGTCCCTATTAAAAATGTCAATGATTATTTTCACTGCAACCCCACTACTTATTGATAAATTCAATTTTCCTACAAAATTAATGTAGGTTTACACTTTGTCCCCATTCTGTGCTCGTTGAAGTACAATTTTGTAGGGATTTTGCCCAATATACCTCAAAACTTCTCTATTATATCCATATGCCGCAATAGTTTTTAATTATGTATATATGCCTAATTTGATGTGTAATTATTAAAATACCCTCAATTGAAAAAATTGATACCTAAATTACACGATTCATACTTCATAGTTGAGTAATGTGTACTATATTCGATTAGGCATCATGTATGCATGACTATATACTTTTCTTTCTTTTTTTTGAATCGTTGAAAATTTTATCGTCAAATCATTTATTTTGGACCTAAACGGAGCAAATAAAACATCCGGCTGTCTTAGGCTCTTACAATAAACACACTCCCTGGATTTAAACTCAATACCTCAAGATGAGATCTTGAACCCTACATCACCAAGTCACGCCCCTTGGGGACGACTCATATACTCAACTGGGTACATACAAAGGCGGCCCTGAGAATAATCCACACATGCAATGCAACTAACTAATGTCTTAAAATTAGATTATAAATCTAAAGAAATTTCAATTTTTAAGTATATAATATGAATTTAATTTTAATTTTTGTTAATATTTTATTGGTATGTGTCATATTTTAAAAAATCATATAAGACTCCTAAAAAAACTCAAGAAAACTTAGGGCCGCCCCTGAACTCGTACATTTTAATCAGTTTAAATGAAATTAATGATGAATTTGTTACTTTGGCATTCCTACTTTTTTCTTCCACCATCTTGAATTTTTGTATACTCTTCATTTAATTTGATTTTAAAAAAAAAATGCACCAAAAATATTCATCATATGCAAATTTAATTCAATGGCCTTACTGTTTTAGTGAACAATGAAGATGTCGGCTCTCACTGCGTCTGCATTTGCATATATTTGTTTTCATTGGTCAAACATTTTGCCATTTATTTCAATGGCCTTGGTGTTTTAATCAACAATTATCAAATTTTTGTGTGATCTCAATTTAGAACCTCCTTTTTTTTTTTTTTTGTCTATGTGTGGTCTAGTTTCTCGAAGAGTTTGTTGTCCTGTTTGTAATTTTTTCTTTTATAATTATTTTTTGATCGAAGATCGGCACCCTTTCATTATTTGAGTTTTCCGTCTAAGATTTTAACGAGACTAGTATATTTCATTGTAGGATTTCAATTAACGGGACCGATTAGTTTATGATTAGCAAAAATTTCATTTGTAAACCTAATTTATATGCTTGATCTTAATATGGACCTCATATGGAATCCAAGAGTTCGGTGAGATGTACGGGACTATTTTGATTGTTACATATTTATTTTTCAAATTTGTGTTCCATTTCTATTTCTTTTTTTTTTTTTTTTTGAGTTTTTAACAGCATATAGTTGTTTCTATTTATACGAGTATGGTTTCTATTATTTCTCTTATCAATCAATTCTGGGAAAAAATGTATCATCTCTTTTTTTTTGGGTCTATTTTTTTGTTTTCAAGTGTTTATTGTGCTACTTTGTAAACATCTATATGATTATAAAAAGCTATATTGCATCTATGGCGAGAAAGTGGACAAGGATGGCCTAAGTTATTTTATATTATTGTAACGAAGGTCGTGACTGACGCGATAGTCAAATATTAACTTGTTATTCGTTTAGTCATAAGTTCGAATTTTTGACATTTCCTAAATCATATTTATAGCGGAAGTCTTGTGTACTACAACTTGACTTGTTAATTGTTTTGTGCTGATCCCAAGTTCAATTGTTGTTTGCATATAAATAATGTGCACCGACCATGCCTTACTGTAGTGTAATCCAATCACCAACTCCAAGTTGCAAACAAATTTAGTTGGTTGTGGCTTTAGAAAATACTTGTTTGGTTCATGGGAAAATGAGGTCGTTGGGTATCAGTTGTATTTGTCTTTCTACAAAAAAAAAAAAAAAGAAAAAATTATAAAAATAGTTAATTATGTCATACCAATAATGCTAAGAAACCAAATTGTTTAAATTACCCTACAATTTTTTATTTTTTATTTTTTAAAAAATGTATTATTACTATATTGTTTGTTTGTTGGACATGATTTGTCATGAGGCAGTTAAGATTCAGACTCTGTTTGCTATTATTTATTAATTTTTGTTTGTTGATGTATAAAATAGAAGGGGAGAAAATCTACCGTACAACGGAGATACCACGTCATCCGTGTAATAATCCAATAATCTATTGCCACACGTGTTAAAATATTAAAAAATAACTAAAAATATGGATATTAAATCATACATGTCATTTACTAATTTGTTAGTGATACCACGTCACTCATGCCTCCGTTGCACCAAAGAATTACTCCTACATGGGTATGGATACTGACATAATGTGGATTTTTTCATGTTTATTGTTACGAAATTTCAGATTTAATGATAAATATTTCAAATTTGCATTAAAAAATTTCAAATTTAATGATCTCGCTTCAATTAGGGATGGTGATATAGTTGGTTATTTTAGATACTCGATATTATCCAATCGAAAATATTATTCCATATCTGAAATTTAGTGGTTAATGGTTAGGTTTCGGTTTAGAAATTAAGTAACCTAAATGATTTCAGTTGGTTATCATTTTTGGTATTTTGTATATTTGTTAGCAAATTTCTACGTTTTTTTTTTAAAAAATTTCGGTTATTTCGATAGGTATCTGTTGGAGATAGATCGGGTTCAGCTCACCCATGATGGGTCCAACCCGACCCACCCAAATGTCAAATATGTAGGGAAAATTCTCCACACATATTTGGATAAACACACGAGGAAGTTAAATAACTTTGTCCCTAAGAGGTGTGACTTGGTGGCAAATAGCTTAGGATTTAGTTGTTAGGTTCTAAGTTCTAGTCCAGGGGGTGCATTTTTTATAAGAGCATGAGACAGTCAAAGGTTTTACCTACTCCGCTTAAGCTCGGGTCGGGTGGTTTGGTCGCGGGGTTTCCAACATTTCCAAAAAAAAAAAAGTTAAATAATTTCCTCATTTGTGAATAAATTCTAAACTAAGTAATATATGTTTGGTTGGATCCTAAATAGGTAATTTGTGGATTTGTTCCATGTTAATATGGATTTCTTCCTACAATATCAGATACTTGAATTTTCAAGCGGTTTTAGATATGGATATCAACCGTGAATATTTTTTTAATTATGGATAAGTATCGTATATTAGATATAAATTTCGATTTCGACAAAAATGATCGAATATCCGACTATTGTCATCTCTACGTTCAACTTCGATACCTTGTATATCAAAACCCATAAAATTGACTAAAATATGTTGAGTGAGTTTGAAGTATGAATGCCATGTGCAGTTATTCAAATAATTAAGAGGTTAGTGGAAGTCAAATTCTTTGAATAATTTAGAGGCAACTGACCTTAGCATGACTTTAGGATTAGCTCAAAGCTCACTTTTGAATAATCAAAGCAATACCCTCTATAAAACACAGCACTGAGCTTTCAATTCTTAAAAACAAAACACAAAAGCTTTTCAAAAATGAAGTTCTTTGCAAGCATTTACATTCTTTCAGTACTTGCAGTCCTTTTGTTTTCATCTCCTTGTACAACTTCAAATCCAATTCAAATTCCTTTTCTCCATTGCCTCTCTTTGAACTCCAATCTTTCTATTCCATCCTCAACTTGTTTCTACACTCGAAACACTGCTTCATTTGCTACAATCCTGCAATCTTCTGCTCAAAACCTGAGGTACTTGCTGCCTTCAGTGCCAAAACCTGAGTTCATTTTCACACCTTTGTATGAATCCCATGTCCAGGCAGCTGTTATTTGCTCTAAAAAGCTTGGAATTCACCTGAGAGTACGTAGCGGAGGCCATGATTATGAGGGTGTCTCTTATGTTTCTGAAATTGAAACACCTTTCATTGTTGTAGACCTTGCCAGGCTTCGTTCCGTTAATGTTAACATTAAACATAACACTGCTTGGGTTCAGGCTGGTGCCACAGTTGGTGAACTCTATTACAGGATTTATGAGAAAAGCAAAATCCATGGCTTTCCTGCTGGTCTTTGCACAAGTTTAGGCATTGGTGGGCACATCACAGGTGGAGCTTATGGTTCCATGATGAGAAAATATGGCCTTGGTGCTGATAATGTTGTCGATGCTCGTATTGTTGATGCTAATGGCAGAGTTCTTGACAGAGCAGCCATGGGGGAAGATCTGTTTTGGGCTATAAGAGGCGGAGGAGGCGCTAGCTTTGGGATTATTCTAGCCTGGAATGTCAAATTGGTTCAAGTTCCGGCAACTGTGACAGTTTTTACTGTTAGCAAGACCCTGGAACAAGGTGCCACAAAGATTCTTTCTAAATGGCAACAAGTTGCTGATAAGCTTGATGAGGATCTCTTTATTAGAGTCCTTATGCAACCGGCAAGCGCAGCACAAAAGGCGAAAAAAACTGTAACAACTTCTTACCAGGCCTTGTTTCTTGGTGGTGCTGATAGACTTCTCCGGGTAATGAAAAAGAGCTTCCCTGAACTGGGATTGTCGCGAAAAGATTGTATCGAAACAACCTGGATCAAATCTGTGACATACATTGCCGGTTTCCCAAGTAACACAACTCCTGAGTTTCTACTTCAAGGAAAGTCCTCTGGCAAGGGATATTTCAAGGCCAAATCAGACTTTGCTCAAACACCAATTCCTGAAAAGGCACTTGAGGGGCTATGGAGAAGATTCCTGACAGAAGATAGTCCATTGATGATATGGACACCTTACGGTGGAATGATGAGCAAGATTCCTGAAACTGCAATTCCTTTCCCCCATAGAAAAGGAACCTTGTTCAAAATCCAGTATGTGACATCCTGGCAAGATGGAGACAAAAGTGCAAACAAGCATATGGATTGGATCAGGAATCTTTACAATTACATGACTCCTTATGTTTCAAAGTTCCCCAGAGCTTCATATGTGAATTACAGGGATCTTGATTTGGGCATCAACAATAAAGGTAACACAAGTTTCAATCAGGCTAGGATTTGGGGTACCAAATATTTCAAGAATAATTTCAACAGATTGGTAAAAGTGAAGACCAAAGTTGATCCTCGTAATTTCTTCAGGCATGAACAGAGCATTCCAGCTTCTTTCCACTGAAAAGACCAGACAATTTTGACTTAAAATAAACACTACAGGGCTTCATGAAGTTGCATTCATAGATAATTTTGTAACTCAATATTTGTTTAGTTGATCAAAGAGAATAAAAATATTTAACTGTAAGTCATGGCTTTACAGTTTTATAGATAATTGATGTAATGCTTTCCTCCAAGTTTAAGGTCTCAGTGTCTTCCTATCGCATTTTGTAAGTTGTGGCTAAATAATTGTAATACGATTAATAAAGAGAGAGAGATATTATCGATGATATATACAAATATTGTCCGCTTATTAAAAATACATAATTATTTTAATTTTATTTACAGACCCACCTAAAGATTGTAAACTGTATCAGTCGTTCACATCTCCATCAATAAATATTATCAATCGTATATTCAAAGATTATCACGTTATCAATATATTTAGGTTTTTTGGGTGAATCAATAAATAAAATTAAGTCCTCAAGAGACGTGACTTGGTGTTGTAGAGGTCAAGATCTGACCTCAATTATACATTTCTGTTGACGACTATTTTTCATTCCAAGGGTAATTCATGAAAAACTACTCCTTGAACAAACCTCCCTTAAGCAATGAATTTGTTTAGTTAGTTGGTGTGAGAATTTGTGAAGAAAATGTATAATAACATTTGTTTGAGTTTAGAACTACAATGAGAGACCTTTATATAAGCATTATACAACTATCATATTAAATACACAACTACACAACTATTATACATATTAATTGCTTGGTTGAATATAATCTAACATCTCCCCTCAAACTCAAGGTGGTAAATACGAAACCAAATTGAGTTTGGAAACAAGTGTAGTGTAACGTCCTGGAAGAAAGGATTTGGTGAAGACATCAGCTAGCTGATCAGTGGATTGGAGATACACCAAGGAAATAGTGCCACGAGCAACGTGCTGGCGAATGAAATGACAATCGATCTCAATGTGTTTGGTGCGCTCATGAAAAACATCATTATGTGCTATTTCAATAGCACTTTTGTTGTCGCAGTAAAGAGTGAGAGATGATGGTTGAAGGATTCTCATATCTTCTAGGAGCCAACGTAACCATAGAAGTTCAACTGTAGTAGCAGCAACAACTATATATTCAGCCTCAGTACTCGAGCGGGCAACCAATGTCTATTTCTTGTTGCGCTAAGAAATAAGTGAGCATCCAAGAAAAATGCAATAACCCGTATAGAGTCTCTTGCCCAGTCAGAATCAGAATAGGTTTTCGAAGAACCGATGATGAAGTAGCAGAAAAATGGAGACCAGTAAAGAGAGTTCCTTTAACACAACGAAGAATGTGAAGCACTGCAGCATAATGAGTAGAACGATGAGCGGTCATGAACTGGCTGACAATATGAACTGCATAAGAAATGTCTGATCGAGTGACTGTAAGATAAATAAGGCTTCCAACCAATTATCTGTAGAGAGTATGAGGAGTATTATCTTTATCCATAGGTGTAAGACGAGTATTATACTCAATTAGAGTTGAAACTGTCTTGCTGTCTGTAAGGCCAGCTCGAGGAAGAAGATCAGAGGCATACTTGGTTTGCGAGAAATGATAACCATCATTAGAATAGATAACCCCAAGACCTAAAAAATAACTCAGAGAACCAAGAACTTTCATTTCAAATTATTGACTAAGAACTTGCTTGAGATCTGCATTGTCTGAAATATCATCTCTAATAATAATCATATCATCAACATAAAGAAGTAATATCACAATACCCTTTTCGGATTTTCGAAGAAATAAGGTTGAATCATGTGGACTGGAAGTGAACTGAATCTGACTGACAACGGTTCCTGCATTTGGCAAACTATGCGCAAGAGCTTGCTTCAAACTATATAAGGCACGTCTCAGGTGACATACTGTATTTGATGGATGATCAAGACCAGGAGGAGGCTCCATATAAACTTCTTCAGTGACATCACCATTGAGAAAAATATTCTTGACATCCATCTGAAACAGACTTCATTGCCGATAGCAAGCAAACTGCGAACTGAGGTAAGGCGAGCAACATGAGCAAAAGTCTCCTCATAATCAATCTCATACTCTTGACCGAATCCTTTAGCAACAAGACGTGTTTTATAACGTTCAATAGATCTATTTGAATGTGTTTTGATTTTATAAACCCATTTGCATCCCACTAGATTTTTACCATGAGGAATATCTGTTAGGGTTGGTGCTCAGAGTGCCAATCCGGATCGTATTTATGTCCGATTTATAAATACGAACAATTCTATTTTTCATAATATTACTAATTTAATGGTAGCACCCTTGTCTTTTACACACATATTCGATCTAATTATGATTAGATATCCAATTACGATTAGATCGAAACTAAATCTGGTTTAGTGATACGTGTATATTAGATAAAGATCCTATGATTTACAATATAGTGCAAAATTATAACGTAGTTTGTAATTGACATTGGGCAGCGCACTATAAAATGTATATCCTTAAATAAAGTTTCTGGTGAAAATTTACTAATACGGGTCGGTTAGTAAAATCCGCTGAGATCAGTACATGTCGTATATCGTGACTTGGTCTGATAGTTTATCCCAATGAACCATGAGTCTCTGGAGAATCGTATAGACATGTAGCTGTTTATTTGATGAGACACTGAACGACTCACTGAAGATTTCCTAATAGATGGTACACCAACGTCAACATGAAATTTCTCGAGTTGAGCGAGCATAGTGGTCTTTCGACTTGAGATACCATAGTGAGATATATGAGTTATCCTACACACTTTGATGGCAGTCACGTCACTGATTTGTTCATGATCAGACCTCCGTCTGTTCGTTGGGTGTGGACTAATGCTCATGATATCCAGTTCGTATCAAGATAGGATCCGTCAGTCATGTGTACAAGGCATAGACATCGTCACGTGTTTACGATCTAGTAAATCCATGGTCGTGGTATAACTTCGGAAATCAGTTCCGAGTGTTATTTAGATATCGTAAATTGAAACTCGACTATATTATACCGAACGGATTTGACGTTCTCATCTATATCCCAAGTATAATATGGATAGCCTGTGATGGGGGGATTATAAGTATGCAATGACCTCGGCTTGCATAGTTTAGTGAGATTATCTATGGTCATCATAATCCATGAGTGGGTGGATTATGGACACAAAATTAGATTTCGTGACGGCTAAACCTAAACTTATAGAGTCTCACAATATGAAGTGTACTCGTTGAGCGCTTGGGCAACACGATATGAATAATACGGATTATTCATAACATTTCATCGGATTAAGTGATTTAATTCGAATTATTTAATCTGTTAAACGATAACACATGCATTAGGGGATTTTGGCCAATCGTAATTATTGTGTATTTGTATTTGATACATAATATGATTAGATACACATTAATTATTCGTCAAATGAGATTTTGGCACATGCCATAAATATATGTATTTGTTATTTATTGTAAATAAAAATACATATATAATAATAATTATATTAATTGATTAATTGGATATTTAATTGTTAAATATTTGAATAATTAATTAATTAAACTTTTTTCATAAATGTTATGAAATTTGTCCAATTATTATTGGTTTACATGGCATGATTTAAATTAGACTTTATGTGTGCAATTTTGATTGGTTAAGATAAAGTTTAATATAATTTAATTTGATTAAATTTTCAAATGGACAATTTTGCCCTTTAAAGTCGACTAACATGATTTAAAAGAGAAAAATTATTTTCTTCTTCAATCTATCCACCCATGGTCGTAAGTCACCTTAGAAAAATGGGTCTCAAATTTGGTTTGAAGAATCCATGGAGAAATGAAGGAAAATCAAGAAAAAAAGGCTAAGGATTTAGGAGATTTAAGCTAATTCTTCAAAACCCTAAGCTTGAAAATTTAGTTTCTTGTTTCTTGATGATCTAGAAAGGTTCTAAGGTTCCTTTAATTCTGAAAAATTAGGGTTTTTGGTTGTGGATGATGAAATGGAAGTGTTGATGCATGAATGAAGTAGTTTTGGATGGAACTAGTGTAATTATTGATCCAATTTGTTCATTTGATGACATGTTGTCATTATAAAGTGTTACAACCACTCTTGTAATGCCTAGAATTATTCTTGGGTGGTTCATATGTGGTAACTTGAATTGGTGTTATGATTAATTAGATTAATCTTGGAAATTTGGATTTAAAGCATGAAAAATAGGCAATTTCGTTTTATGTTTCAGACCTGGAATATGTGATATTTTGGTGATGAAAAATATGTCTTATGAATGTATTGGATGTGTTTTGGGAGTTGGAATAATTTCCGGAAAGGTTTTCGGAGTTGAAATAAGTGAAAATGGCAAAAAACGGCGTTATCGGGTGACTTTTGAGCCAACCGGATGACGGCGGTCCAAACAGTGAGTTCGTTATTGTTCGGGTAGCCCATGAACTGCCCTAACACTATTGGGGCTGACTTGGGTAGTCCCCATAAGTGTTGGGTGGTCGGTTCGGTCAAAAACGTGTTTTAGGCCATTTTGCGGAAAAACATTTTCGTAAAAGTTTCGCGACGTTTCATTCATATTTATGTCACTATTTGATATCGAATAAATAGGTTTAGGTGAAATATGAATCAATTATTCATATTAGATATTGAATAATTTATTCGGTAATTTGAAAAGGTTTTAAAATTACGATTTCGTCCGAACCGCGCTTCCGATGCGCCCTTCGCCCAAAACCCCAACAAGATCAACCAAGTCTCAAGTACTAATCTTTGTCAATGTATGTAATTCATCTTGCATGGGTTGCTGCCAATGAGGATTAGAAGAAGCCTCACTATAGGACTGAGGTTAATGCAAAGAAACAAGAGCAGAGAAATACTGATAATTTTGAAGGAAATTTGGAAGATTTCTTACTCGAGTAGGATATGGTGGAGATGAGTCACCAATGATCTCTGGTGCAGTATCTGCAGGAGGAGCATCATCAGAAACATGCGTTGATGGAGGTTGGACATCTGTATGCTCACCATGAGTACCTGCATCAGGTGGAAACAACTCGATAGATGGGTTAGTGAAAAGTGGAGGTGGATCTGAAGGTGACACTGTGAACTTAGAAAGAGATGATAACATAACGTGTTCCCAGAACATAATATGATGAGAGATGGGGAGTTTCTTTGACACGTGATCCCAACAACGATACCCTTTTTGTTGAATACCATAACCTAGGAAACAACAAAGTTTAGCACGAGGTTCTAACTTGTGATGCTCTGTGGGAGGAAGAAGAACAAAACAAATGTTGGGGTTTTCTCAAAAGAAGCGGCGGAAGCGCTGTTCGGGCGAAATCGTAACTTTAAAAACTTTTAAATTTACCAAATAAATTATTCAATATCCAATATGAATAATTTATTCATATTTCACCAAAACATATTATATTTGTTATCAAATAACAATATCAATAATTTAGAAAACATTGCGAAATTTTTACGAAAATATTTTTCAGCAAAATGATATAAAACGCGTTTTTACCCGAACCGACCAACCAATACACATGGGGGCTGCCCAGGTCAGCCCCAATAGTACTTGGGCAGTTCATGGGCTGCCTGAACAGTAACCAATTCATTGTTTCCCCCGGTAACTCCGTTTTCACCATTTCGTATATTTTCACTCCGAAATACTTTCCGGCAATTATTCAAATGCCCGATACACATCCAATACATTTAAATAACATGTATTTCATCACCAAAATTCAAGAATTTCCAGGATTCCAAAAATATCATTTTTCATGCTTAAAATCTAATTTTTTCAACATTAATCATATTAACATTTACACCAAACAAAGCCACCATCAATGAAGAACTCAAGAACAATTTTAGGAGTTATAAGAGTGATCATAACACTCTAGAATGGCAACAAGTCATCAAATAATAAAATTGAACTAATATTACACTAATATTATTCAATCTAACTTCACACATGCATCTAGCCTCCAAATCCATCCTCCAAATCAAAAAGCCCTAAAATCTAAGAAAGAAAGAAATCCTAGAACTATTCTAGATACTCAAGAATAAGAAACAAACTTTCTAAGCTTAAGAATATTAAATATTACCTCAAAATCTCCTTAAGCTTTCTTCTTGATTTATTCACTTCCTCTCAATTTTTCTCTCAAAAACCATTTTGGAAGCTCTCTAAAATGGTGGAGGCTTGGCCATGACAAATTAATGAAATAGAAAATAATTTTCCTTTTTATATATGGCTAGGGGCAAAATTTGGGGAAGGGCATTTTGGTCTTTTTCAAATTTTATTTAATAAGCCTTAAGTTACTTGTTCAATTTGAACACTTCAAGCTTAAAAAATCATGTCATTTGTTACCAATAATATCTCACCACTTATCATACTAATTATGACTTATGGATATGATATTTAATTTCTAATTATTTAATTATTTAACAATTAAATAACTAAATAATTAATTAATATAAATATCTATATATGTATTTTTATTTACATTAAACAACAAAATACATATATTAATGACATGTGTCAAAATCTCACTTGACAATTAATTAATATGTATCAAATCAAATTTTGTATCAAATACAAATACATATTAATTATTAATTGACTAAAATCCTCTAATGCATGTATTTTCATTTAACCATTTAAATGATTCTAATTAACTCATTTAATCTGATGAAGTATTATGAATAATATGTATTATTCATAATGTGTTTCTCAAGTGCTAAATGAGTACACTTCATATTGTGGGACTCTCTAAGTTTAGGTTTATCCGTCACAGAATCAAATTTCGTGTCCATAATTCACCCACTCATGAATTATGATGACCACAAATAATCTCGCTAAACTATGCAAGTTGGGGTCATTGCATACGTATAATCTCTCTGTCACAGACTATCAATATTATACTGGGGATGTAGATAGGAACATCAAATCTATAAGGTATAATATAGTCGACTTTCAAATTTACGATCTCTAAATAACATTCAAAACTAGCTTCCGAAGTATACCACGATCATGGATTTACTAGATCGCAAACACGTTCAAGATACCTATGTCTACTACACATGACTGACATATTCTACTTGATACTCACATGATATCATGAGCATCAATCCACACCCGATGAGCAGACGGAGGTATGATCTAAATAGATCGGTGACGTGACTACCATTAAAGTGTGGAGGATGTCTCATATATCAACAATGGTTTCGCAAGTCGAATGACCACTATGCTACTCGACTCGAGAAGATTTCTATTAACGTTGGTGTACCATCTATTAGGAAATATTTGGTGAGTCGTTCAATGTTTATCAAATAAACACTCACACGTCTATACGAGTCTCCCAATACTCATGGTTCATTGGGATAAACTATCGGACCAAGTCTCGATATACGACATGTACTGGTTTTAGCGGATTTTACTAACCAACCTGTGTCGCGAAATCTTGATCAGGAACTTTATTTGAGAATATACAACTTATATTGACTCTTCCCAATGTCAATTACAAACTACGTTGTAACTGCGCACTACGTTGTAAATACTGGGGTCTTTGTCTAATATATACATATCACTAAATCATATTTAGTTTCAATCTAATTGTAATTAAATCGAATACGTATACAAAAACAAGAGCTGCAACCATTAAGTAAGTAATATTATGGAAAAATAAATTGTTCGTATTCATGAATCAGACATAAATACGATCTGGATTGGCACTCTGAGCACCAACCCTAACAACAAACACTCTAAAAAACCTAGTGTAGGCATTGCATTTTCGCATGTGAAACCCGATGATGAGTCTCATTTGGAGGCACTACCTTTTGAGTCATGAAAGCCGCGGGAAACGGATATCGGAAGGGGGAATTCAGGATAAACAAGCTCACTGTCTTCGTTGGTGCTGCGTTCGTTACTTCGTTCGAACCTCGTGCAGATTGCTGACGTTCGTGCCGCGTGCGCTGAGGCGTTCGAACGGAGCCGGTAGTTCTGGTTTTGCTGCTAGCCTCACGCCCAGCCCGTTTGGTTTCCCAAAGCCCATAAAACACATCCCAAATTAAATAATTAATAATTAAATATTAAACATTAAAATAAAATATTTAAATCATTTACCAATTAAATAAAACATAAAATAAAATCATGCCTAATATAAATGAATCAAATATGTTATATACCTAAATTAAAAAGATGATATACCTAATTAAAATCAATCATAACAAATTAAAAATATTGACTTCCTAATCTAACAAATTAAATGCCTAATCCTAACCAATCAAATATATTGTATTCCTAATCTAGCCAAGATATGTCCCCCAATCAAATCCATTGCTTTCCTTACCTAGTACTAAATCATATCCTAATTTAATGCACAAATCTCTTCCTTGTGACACAAGGCCAAACCCTACCTCTCCTCTATATAAACATGACCAAACCAAGGCCATCTCCCTCTCCAATCTCTCTAGCTTATACACACAATTCACACAAGATCACAAGCAAGAAAACAAAGAAACCACCACAAGCCACCTCCCCCTGTAGCCGAAACAGCCATCTATACAGCAGCCCTCCACCACCGAAAATTACTACAAAAAAAACACACCCTAAAACACGCCTAAACAACCTCCTAAATCACCTTAACAGCAGCCCAAATCTTTACAAAAAAAACAGTAACTTAGAAAACTACATAGATAACCTTAAAAATAACCACTTTTAATTGCACTAAGAACCCACACAACTTGGAATAGTTCTTTGAAAACATTGAAACAGGTAGCCCGTGCAGTGAGCAGCAAAACAGGAGCCGAATAGGAGCAGAACGGAGTTCGAACGATAAGCAAAGCGGCGAAACAGTGAGCTAGGACGTTGAACCAGTGGACCAGAAAGTTGCGGAGATTTACCCCCTTTCGATTCCCGTGGAACGCGAGTCCGAGAGACGGCTTAAAAGGTTAGACCTGAGGGTATCTTTCACACTTAATCTCATTTTATTTTCTGGTCATTTACTTTGATTATATTTTCTGTGTTTGTGGTATATGTCGTGTGTATGATGTATGTTGTGGGCATTGGATGAATGAGGGATGTGTTAACTCTCGCGGTATATCGGATGGAAACCCGGACATAAATTTCATAGCCGATTCCGAATGGACGGTAATATGATCTGTACTCGGGCCACAACTCCACGTACCGCTTGGGTAAATGGCACCATCCTCCTTTTGTCGTGCTGCTTTTGTTTATTTAGTTTGCTTTATTTAAATTCCATATGTCGTTAGTTATGCATTGGTTCAACCAGGTGCATGGGCTTAGTGAGTTAGTCCAAAGGTCCTCCATTTAGGAGACAAAGAGCCGAAAAGGCCACCTTCGTGACACTACTTCGCCGTGCCGGTTGATGTATGTTCGGTTGGACGCTAGATACGTTCAATCGGGCATACTTAGTTTAATGTTATTATTATCGTTATTTTCGTATGAGTCAATCGAGCGCATGGGCTTAGTAAGTGTGACGTGAAATCCCCTATGGGGAGAGGCTAAAAGCCCTTTACCACGATGCTTTGCCGCGCCGGTTGATGTGTGTTCAGATTGGACGGAAGATGTGTTCAATCAGGCATACTTGGTTGACATGATTGGTTCTATTCTTGCATGTATGATATGACGCGCATGGGCTTAGCATGTTGGTCTAAAGGTCCTCTCTTTGAGAGATCAAGAACCCCAAAAAGGTCACCTTTACGGCAGTGCTTCGCCGCGCCCTCTTGTTTTCTGTTTATGTATTGCATCAGGTCCGTTTCCGTTCGAACGCGTTCACGAACGCAACTCGAACGTGCATGTGTTTTTGCCTTATTATGGTCAGGTCTCGTATCCGTTCGAACGCGTTAATAAACGCCATACGAACGTGAGCTCTCTGTCTCATCTCCGTTCGAACGCGTTTACGAACGCTACTCGAACGTGAGCATTCTGCCTCGCCTCCGTTCGAACGCGTTTACGAACGCTACTCGAACGAAAGCATTCTGTTTCATTCCGTTCGAACGCGTTTACGAACGCCACTCGAACGTGAGTATTCTGTTTCATTTCCGTTCGAACGCGTTTACGAACGCTACACGAACGCACACACACTGAACTGAGTCTGTCTTATAATATGCATGCATATTTGCCTATTGGTTGATCTTTCTTTTGTAAATATGTCAATGTATCACCATTCATATGCTTGTGTCATGATAACATTTGAGTATTATTTCTTGCGGTATATCGGATAGAAACCCAGACGTAAATTCCGTAGCCGATTCCGAATGGACGGTAGTGCGGTCTGTACTTGGGCTACAATTCCACGTACCACTTGGAAAAGTGCTCATATGTGTGCTTGTATGGTTACCACGTATGCTTGTATGGTTAGCATGTGTGCTTGTGTTTTTCCTGAATGTGATGTACAAAGTTGTATGTTCGTTGCTATCTTGATATATGTTAAGCATGCAATTTTATATATGAAATACATGTATGTTTAGGCGCATATTTTATCTTATATATGTGAATTCAGAAGCATGATACTCTTAGAAATAATTGTTACTTCAGCTTGTTTAAATTATTATATAAATCTTTTCATTACAAGTGACATAAGTAAGGGACCATTCCGAACCCAACGGTTTGAGGTCTTCCCTTGCGAGGGGTGAGTGCGGCCTTAAATCTTTGTCCCGGTTCACACCGGGTGGCGACTCCATGTTATGTAATCCTTCCCAAACTAGGCCGCGAGCCTAGGAACGGCGTCGCTCAGTTCCTGTGTCCCACACCTAGAGAGGATCATAAGGAAGGGAAACACCATAAAGGCACTCATAAGGAGACAAATGTTGTTTGGTGAATGAAGAATGAACACGATTAATAAAATAAATAGCTGTAAGGGCAGCTTCACCCCAAAAGTGTTCAAGACAAGAGGATGAAATGAGTATAGATCGAGTGGAATCTAAAATATGACGATATTTTCGTTCGGCTCATCCATTTTATTGAGAGGTATATGGGCATGATCTTTGTGAAATGGTCTATTGTGCTTTTAAAATTGTTGAATTTTAGAGTCAATATATTCATTGGCATTGTCGGTCCTCAATATTTTGATAGTCTTGGAAAACTATGTTTTGATCATTTGCAAAGTCAATATAAATTTGAGGTAATTCAGAATGCTGTTTCATAAGGAAAATCCATGTAAATCGAGAATAGTCATCAATAAACAAGACAAAATATTTAGATCCTCCTATAATTGCTATAGGTGAAGATCCTCATACAACAGAGTTAACCAAATCAAAGGGGGCAACATAATTATGTTTATTATGTTGAAATGATAAAGCTGGTTGTTTTTTAAGTTGACAAGAGACACAATGAAAATATTGGTCTTTAACGGAACCTAGTGAACCATTAGAAACTAAATGATGAAGTTTATTTAACGATGCATGACCAAGGTGCATATGCCACAAGTAAAGATAAGATGGAGTATATACAACACATATTTGGAAAAAACGATTAGAAGGAATATGCAGAGAGGTGAGTTCAATCAAACATCCAATTCTACGACATATCCTAAGAATCTGTCTCGTCCGCGGATCCTGCACATGACAACCATTAGTGGAGAATATCAATTTTAATCCATGTTCATATAGTTGACCAACAGAAATACGGTTGAATGTGAGTTTGAGATTAAGAAATGTATTTGGTAATATGAGTATATATGTTGATATGTGACCAGACTAACTAACAAGCATTTGTGAACCATCTGCAGTGAAAATTGGAGAAATAGTTGATCAATGGAATGGTCAAACAGCTTGCAGTAACGATATTTTTCTTTAGGAGGACAATTGAAAGCTATATGTCAATTTTCTTACATTTGTGACATTTAGTAAAATGACATTCAGATAGGGTGTGACCAGCCTTATTACATGTATACCAAAATTTTCCTATTCTGCTGGAATTATTGCTTACAATGGCAAGCACAAAATCATCTCGAGGAGGCTTAAGTAAGCTTAGTCGAGTTTCATCAGATAATAAACAAGAGACATCAACTTCTAATGTAGGCAGTGGAGATTGATGTAACAAGGAAGCTCGGTAAGATTCAAAGTCATCAGTAAGGGCAATAAGGAATTGAATTAACCGCATGCTGTCACGGTGTACCGTATAATTATTTGCATCAACAATGCAACTCATAGATGGTTCTGACATAGCAAGTTGGTCGTAAATATTCTCCATTTGAGCAAGAAAATTAGTAAGAGATCGATATTTCTCTTGTTTCAAAATATGCATCTCTTCCCACATTTGATACTGACTAGAGAGATCAGAAGAGATGTACCTTAATATAAGCAAATCCCAAATTTCTTTGACAGTTTCATAATGGCCAAATTGATGATGAATGGCTGGAACCGAAGTATTCCACAACCATGTCAAAATTTAGTGATTCTTATCGTCCCAATCCTCGAGACTGTCAGCAAGCTGTCCATCAGTTTCATCAGAGAGCTCAATGAGGGACTTGACATCTCCAGTAGCATAACACCATATTTTTTTACCCTTGAGAAAACTATGCATTCCATGAACCCAAAGACGGTAATTTGAACCTGTGAGCATGGTAGGAACGGGTTGCATAGCGTTTGACTTTTCCATTTGTCAAACAATGTAAGATAGAGATTGATTTTGATGATTCTGAGGCTACCGTTGCGTCTGGAATGATCGAAAATGATAGAAATGACACTTCATTGGTCAAAATCCGATACAGGAACTGAAATATAGAATTTCAAAAGATATAGGGGTCAAAATACAATTTCTGAAAGTTCAAGGGCCAAAAATAATTTCTACTAAGTATATGAGTCTTTCTGAAATTTATCAAAATTTTGCTAATGTGGCAGATGACTATGCGCTGATGTGTCGCTGACTGTGCGACGATATGGCGCTGACTGGGTGCTTACTAGGCGATTATGTGTCATTGACGTGACACTGTCTTCAACCTTCAAACGTGCGTCCAATGCATATGTGCGTGGTGGCATATGAACAACTCACTGGTTGGCGCGTGCGGCGCATACGTCTTCGTGGACCTCCATTTGATCCCCGAAAAAATATCACCATGCTTGTATCGATGTTAACAAGTTGATGGTATACTCAAAGTTGATTTTTGATAACTTTCTCGAAACTCGAAATTTCTAATCCGAGCTTCGTCTGATGCGTTCTTCAACCTCTGGAATAGGGGAGTCAAATTTACCCGGATCCTCATGGACCTGGAAGATCCAGGTCCGGAAAGACTTGGTTCTGTAATTAAAATATTCGAACCCGAGTTTAATAAATTAGGACTCGGGCGAATCTAGATCCGGACCCGGGATCGCATGGGTTAGGCTGAATAGACTCGGGTCCGGAAAAAAATAAATAACTTAGAATATAATAAAAAAATAAAATAATATGCATATATAAATAAAAATATAATAGAATATAATTAAAAAATATAAAAGAATTGAAATAAAACTAATAAAATTGACAAAATACAAATATAAATATGAAATAATACAATTAAAAAATAAAAAATGGATATCCAGATCCGAACCGAGTATACCCGAGTCAAGACCAGGTATACCCGGATTCGGACCTGCGTATATTTACCCGGGGCAATGAAAATGCTTCCGAATCCAGGTCCGAGTCCGGTCAGATCCGGATCTGAATCCAGATTTTGCCATCATTACTCTGGAAAGAACCTCTGATACCACGTGAGAATTTATGAAGAAACTGTGTATTAACATTTGCTTGAGTTTAGAACTACAATGAGATGCCTTTATATAGACATTATATAACTACCATATTAACTACACAACTACCATATTAAATACACAACAACTATACATATTAATTGCTTGGTTGAATATAATCTAATAGTTGGGAACCAAAGCAAACTTGGCAAGCAAATTAGAAAACACAGACAAAACAAAGGATTTAACGTGATTCGACGGAATGAATCCAACTTACGTCCACATGAACAAAGAAGAAAGAACTTTTATTACCATCTCGGGTCAAACCGACCTCCTTATCTCTCGCTTACACTAAGCTTTTCTCTCTTTTACAAGTTGTGTAAATGTTCAAAAATGCTACAAAAAGAAAAAAAATCCTTCAATCGAAGTCTTCAACCCCTTTATATAGTGCTTCCAGATCCACTATTACACCAATTCGTGACGCCAGCCACGTTAGCCTGTTATCATTCCATAGGCTTATTTCCCCAATCGCTTTACAAATAGTAGTTCTGCAGTCTTTGCACAACCACTCTCTGTCATCCGAACATCACTAATTCACCATTTTTGATAACTGCTACACACCATGTCCATGTGTCAACTTGTATTCCAACTACTCACTCGGTTTCGTGTGATAATGATTAAGCATGAGGTCCTCTTCTATCCCATCAGATGTTGGCCTACTCCTATTTCATCAGCCCTTTGGAGGGTCAAACTTCAGTTTAAGGCTTACTTCGCCCGTACGTGAGCATAGTGTTATAACCCCGGCCTATATCCCTGGGTCGGTGTATCAAAACGAGGGACGCTCCTCTTTGTTCCTTTTACCAGGTCGGGTTGGTAGAAATGGCTTTACTTCCCTCATCTTCTATTCAAAAGAGTCAAGCCAACATTAAGCTCATTGACCGCTTAGTTATGAGCATGTACAAATATTAAGAAATAGTTTCCCTTGATAAAAGTTTAAACTGTTATGATTTTCTTCTAACTTGTATCTTCTAGTGATCACATTTTCTTCTAGCTTGTATCTTCTGGTGATCACCTTCTTATATT
The DNA here is from genome assembly GCA_019454045.1 of Zanthoxylum bungeanum. Taxonomy (NCBI): domain Eukaryota; kingdom Viridiplantae; phylum Streptophyta; class Magnoliopsida; order Sapindales; family Rutaceae; genus Zanthoxylum; species Zanthoxylum bungeanum. The sequence goes on from SKCR01036743.1 coordinate 151,055, forward strand.
TCTTTGCTTCTGATATAACTTCCTCGAGTGTATGTGACTGTGTCTCAGTTGGCTTAGTCCAAATATAACTCTCATTGTTACAAGTACAAAACATATCTCCTGACGACCTCAGTATTAGTGTTGGTGCTTGGAGCGCCAATCCGAATAATATATTTTATATTTTTTTATTTATTAATAAAATAACTACATTTTCATTTCAAGCTTTATTAATGGTAATGTCATTATGCATATTTCATTTATGTATAAATATGCTAAGAATGACATTGACCTTAGAATAATCATTTATTAATATTGGACACTGGGTGGTCCGATATTGAGATAATATTACTATTATAAATTATTCTTAAAGTAAATATTCTTAGTCGTTGGCTTTAGAATACAGTCGAATTCTTATAACCTAGAAGACTAGCACATGTCTTATATTGGGAATGTAGTTCTAATGGTTTAACTCAATGTACTATGAGCTTTGGAAGCTCGTATAGACATATAAGTATTCGTTGGAGCAAATATTGAATGACTCACAGGTGATTCCTAATAGTTAGAAGTACATACCACCGTCAATACGAATATCCTCGAGTCGAGTAGCATAAGTGATCATTTGACTATATGATAACATTGATTTTATGTGAGATCTCTCACACTTAAATGTCATGTATGTCAAAAATCTTTCATGGTCTGACCTCTAGATGTTCGTTAGGTGCGGACTGATGTACTCGTTAATCAAGTGCTTATCAAGATAAAATCTATCGGCCTATATGTATACCATATAAGGTTTAGGTATCCATGTAAATAAGTCACAATTATTAAAACTTTGGCCAAAATTGATCACCCAGAGTGGATCGCATATATCATAAATGGTTTTTGATTAGTTGTAAAGAATCATGGACATGTCGACATAAGATGTGACTTTGGAAAGTTGACAGTGCATTCTATATTTCCTAAGTACAACTCGGATTGCATACGGAGAGATTGATAAACATATGTGATGATCTCGATTTGTATAGTTCAGAAAGGTTGTTCGTGTTCTTCGCGAATTCGGAGGTGGCTAAATTGCGTACATATATGCTAGGCTTATATGACGAACATGTCTAGACTTAGAGAGTCTCACAATATGAAGTGTACTCGTTGAGCACTTGGGTAGCATATAATTTTTGATAATAAATAATATTCGTTATTATATTTATCAACCAAAATAATTAAGTGTTATTTGATAACATTGATTATTTACTTTGACCTAATTGAATTAATTGGATTAATCTAAAATCACACAAGGGCTTTATTATAATTTCATAAATATCTCTGCCATTGGAGGATATTTTGGTAATTATAAAAATATAATAATAGGTGTATTTGTCTGGATTTAATTGAATTAAATCAAAGTGGTAGACAAATGTGATTAGTCACACCTAATTTTACATATTGAATTAAGCCTACATAATATTTGATTAGGACTTTTACTAATTAAAAATTGCATAAGTTTTGTTATAAATAGCAAGTTTGAGAAATGTTTTAATTAAGTTTGAGAAATCTAAATACAAGCAATAATTTGAGAAATTAGACTAAGTTAGAGAATTGTTTAGAGGAGATTTGAAAGATCCTTACAACATTTCAATAAGGAGAAAACAAGATTGGATCTCGGTGTCAAGCTTGCTAGTATTTGTACGGGCCAAATTTGGGCCCAAGGGCATAACCATCATTCTGTCTTTGGGCCAATCACGAAACCAAAGCCCCAAGGACCACCATCAGATCTAGTTTGAGAAATCAGCGTTGGGCCGAGAGGCCAGACTAGCCCAGAGCCCGTCATCACGGATTTAACAGTTCAGGAAGCCAACAGATTCATGAGTAATTAGATTGGGAAAATGCCTACAGTAATGAACTCCATTAAATCGGCAGTTACAGTCATAAACCCTATCATTAACACATCCAACGGGTAGAAGAGATTTAAATGACCCCTCGTCAGGAGGGCCTATAAAAGAGAGGAAACGAGGCTCCATGAGGGAGAAGATATACAACTTCCATCTCTCCAACATTCAACTTTGAGACCTTGAACTCATTGCCTTAGAATACTCTCACATGTTGTTCTCATCACGACACACTCACTGTCCTCACGGCAACCTACGGTGATCAAGGTAATATCTGACCTTGATCCTCCGCCTACTACTTCATTATTCCCATCACTGACTTGGGCGTCGGAGTGCCTACGGCATCCACCACACCGGTGGGTAGACCCTCCCCGCTCACTCTACCTTCTTTGTTTTGCAGGATCACTAGTGCCCCTATACGAAATCTCGATTGTGGACCTCGGGCGAAAACCAGCGTCCACAATTTGGAGCCCACCGTGGGGCCCTAGTGATTCATAGCATGCAAAGATCTTTCCATCTACGATCCTTCCAAACACCCTACTCGTATGGTGTTACTCAACGAGCAAACACCAGATCTCATTATCACTTAATTAGCCATCTTCCAAGAACAATTACATACATTAGGATTGTCATCTGGCCCATTTGTTCAGTTCTTAATGAGAAATCCATTTGCTCCAATCAACATATATGGACCATCATTTGAACCATTCTACACACTTCCTCCAGTCGACACGAGAATATCCTCATAATCCCCAACATACTCAACTTAGAATCATTCTCTATAATTGACATCTATTCGAGACTGCTTGAGGCGGTTATCATCTATTATAGATGGCATAGATAGAATGCCATTACCTTCAGACTACGTAAGAGGATTGACATCTCCTCCAGGTGTCATGAAAGGTTACACGAAAGGAGTGTCATCAATTCTAGATTCCATTCGACCACAGTCTCATGGACCTACATCAGAAGCAAGGCGTCTCCCTTCAAAGGAATTATATTTCCTACCATTTACCTCACTTGATGAAGCGATGTGTTTGTCATGATGAGGATGTCTCAGTCGATGGTACATGAATGAAGGCTTGGCGTAGACATCATGGTCAACATTACCAGGTATGTCTTGCACTTTTTAATAATGTCCCAGTCGACATTAGAAAAGCATGTGACTTATAATTGGTGTCATAGTTTGGGACTTGTTATGAATGTCCCAGTCGATACTACACCATATAGCTTGATAATTATTATGGGTGCCCCAGTCGACATTAATATGTGTCTTGGGACTTGTGACAGATGTCTTAGTAGGTATTATGGTTCATAATATGAGACTTACTATGGGTGTCCCAATCAACACTACAATTTAGAACCAGGTAACTGTTACAATTAGGCACAGTTGACATTTACAATACCTAACATAGTTAGAGATGTCTCACTCGACTTTAGTGTACTGTTAAAGATGTCCCAATTGATATTACCATGTGTAGCTTGTCACTTGCTAAAGATTCCACTCGACACTCCACATATGTGACTTGACACTTGTTTAAGATCTTATTCAACATGATATAGAAGAAGTTCTAGCTAGTCTGAGACTCCACTCAACACGAGGAGGAAGAGATTTTATCTAGAGGCAAAGGTTTCAGTCGGCACGACATGAATGTATGATTAGCGAATGAATGAAGATCCATTCGACACGAAGATTCATCACGAGGTGTGTGTCCCACTCGACACTGTGAAGATGTAGACTCGGCTTAAAGAGGATACTCCACTTGGAGAAAGCTCTATGTCGCGTGACCATGCGTATATCACTCAAAGCCAGCCCATCATAAACATCCATGTCGTCCCAACATACGGACCAGTCCCCAAACCCGTTCCATTATAATGCATATCCCTAAGCTCATGCAACAATAAATTGATACGACAACAAAGCCCAAACGATAACCCAATAGCAAAGCAGCCAGCTCATAAAGCCGTCTAAAAGGCAAACAGCCCACGGTAAAAATTGTTAAGCTCATAAAGCCCGTGAGCCCGCCATTAGCCATCTCCAACAGACAAAAGACATCCAGCTCGCGCACGTCGAGAAGAACTATCAAGCCAAAAGGAATGCCCCTGCCCCCAATTGGCCCACAACAAATTGTGGACGCTGGTTTTCGCCCGAGGTCCACAATCGAGATTTCGTATAGGGGCACTAGCGATCATGCAAAACAAAGAAGGTAGAGTGGGCGGGGAAGGTCTACCCACCGGTGTGTTGGATGCCGTAGGCACTCCGATGCCCAAGTCAGTGATGGGAATAAGGAAGTAGTAGGCGGAGGATCAAGGTCAGATATTACCTTGATCATCGTAGGTTGCCATGAAGACAGTGAGTGGGTCGTGATGAGAACAACATGTGAGAGTATTCTAAGGCAATGAGTTCAAGGTCTCAAAGTTGAATGTTGGAGAGATGGAAGTTGTATATCATCTCCCTCATGGAGCCTCGTTTCCTCTCTTTTATAGGCCCTCCTGACGAGGGGTCATTTAAATCTCTTCTACATGTTGGATGTGTTAATGATAGGGTTTATGACTGTAACTGCCGATTTAATGGAGTTCATTACTGTAGGCGTTTTCCCAATCTAATTACTCATGAATCTGTTGGCTTCCTGAACTTTTAAATCCGTAATGACGGGCTCTGGGCTAGTCTGGCCTCTCGGCCCAAAGCTGATTTCTCAAACTAGACCTGATGGTGGTCCTTGGGGCTTTGGTTTCGTGATTGGCCCAAAGACAGAATGATGGTTATGCCATTGGGCCCAAATTTGGCCCGTACAGTATTGAAATCAAGATTGGATCTTGGAGTAAAGTTTTCTAACTTTGAATTTCCTCCACAACATTTCAACAAAGAGAAGAAGATTGGATCTTTGAATCAACCTTGCTAAGTAAGTTTTATCTTCTCCAAAAGTTATATTTTTCATTAGTGAGACATATAGTGATAAATTATATATTTGATATATAATAACATAGCTTTATGTTGAAATTTGGCTAATTAATTGTGTTAGGATGTTTTGGAAGTATAAACACAATATACTTGTAATTGGGTCAAAATATTTATGTTAGACATAAATATAAAATTAGAGATTGGAACTCTAGATAACAACTTGGAGCTAAGACTACTATTTTAGAAGCACTTGACCACATTTAGGTGACCTAGAATTGTTCATTAGTTATTTCATTGTGGGATTTTATTTTGGTTTGTAGTTTTGATTTTAAAAAATGCGTATATATATTTAGAATATATATATATATATATATATATATATTATATATATATGTTTGTCGTATAACATATATTGTGGTTGGTTTTAAAATTAAAATTATTTTTCGGTGATTTTAAAATTGTTTAAGAAATTAAAATAAAAAATAAACAATTGAAAAAAATGTTGATGTTGCTGCTTCAGCGCAGCATGCATGCACTGGGTCGCGACGCATGGTGCTACCAACAGCTTGCTGCATAGGATGCTTACGCGGCCCATACGACGCTTGTTTTTCGATTTTGTCCCGTTTTGGTTTTTCCGGACCCCGTTTATTCCCTAAAAACTTGTACTGAAATATGTTATTTCATTAAATTTTTTTAAAAATACACTCATGCTAGATATCCACGGGTTAGACCCACTTCCATTACGCGGGGCACCAATCTGACCCTAGGGATTCCACATCTGTCCCAACACTTGGGCGTGTCTTCATCTGCGCCCCGGGCTCTAGTCCTTCTCATCGGGTCGGTGCCAAAAATTAAATCTGACTGTTATGGTCCTTGTTTTGACTTCTCATCCTTACAAAGATCTTGGACTTTCATTTGCTAAGTGCTAAAAACTCATTCTGCCCCTCTTCAGGCTTCAGAGTTTCTCGGGACAGAAAACCACCATCAATATTTGTCCCATAATTCTTGGTATCAACGAGTTGATGAGTTGGTGCCGGAAACTATAAAAAAGATGGTGGTACATGAGCCGGATACATATCTGATGTCCTCGGGTCATGAAAGTACCTATACCGTCAAAAGATTCATTTTGTGACGAATGCCATCTCCACCGTCAGTTGGAGTTTCTAGGGTTTCTCAAGCCGTCCATTGGAAATTTTGTAACCATAATGGTCTTCTTTAAATACATGTCACATCATTCTCGGGCTTCTTCCACTTCGTCACATCGAGATGCCACGTGTCACGTACTCGTGGCTTGCGCGCCAAAACCGAAGATAGTTTCATCCCAACCAAATAATGGCTCAAATCTCGTCCTCTCATCCAAATTCAACGGGTGAGACCCTCATCACACGTGTCATTGATACTACCCCTAGCTTTAATCAAACAGTCAAAATCAACCCGAGCTATCTATTTAAAAGCTATTGTGCTTCATTTTCCTCTTTCAATATTTCATATTTTCTAAAGAAACTGCAGCAATCTCTTTCGATTCCAAGCCTTCCACTTCATTCCAAACTTCTCAGCATCTTCATCCGTTTGAACAAGTAAGTTCCTACTAACTCATTCTCTCTTCGTTTATGTTTTTGTTTTCTCAATAATGGTGGTAGTTCTCATGTATTGGATGTTTGTGTTTATGTTATTTATTTTTGTGGTATTATTTATTTTTTGTGGTAGTGGGAATACGAGAGATGTGTTTACTCATGCGGGCGTATTTCGGTTATTCATGTGTATGTGCGGGCATATTTTTCTGGGTTTTGTGTGTGTTTGGTTTTGGTTGTGTTTTGAAGACTTACTTGTTTCGCTATTGTTTAGGGCACTTAGAGCTTTCTAGGGTTAGTTACTTGGTATGGATGATGATGATAACCCTAGTTTTAGTGTAATTTTACTAATAAAGATTGTGAACTAACCTTCCACCTCGGGTCATGTCTTGATAGGAATATCTAACTCCGAGTCTTCCTCACTCACTTCCCCGAGATCCTGCCAATTGTCCTGCCCACACACACCATCGTACACAGCTCGGGATCTGAGAGTCCCGGCGACTATGAAACCACTATGTCCACTTACGAGAAGGGCAACCAATCCTATTACAAGCGGGTACCCCAGCCCCAGACAAGCCACACTAGGCTTGACTTCGCGAACCTCGACATGGACCGAGCTTCATCAATCACCGAGGCTGAGCTGGAGCAGAAAAGGGAAAGGTTCGAAATTCCATAGGACATCATCCTAAAGCTCATGAGGGAATGTAGCCACGCGAGCCGACCCCGATAATGGTGTCATGGTACTGTGCGTGACTTTCTTCGTTATGGGACTACAGCTGCCCATTCAGGGCTACCTTGCAAGGATGTTATCTTTCATGCACATAGCTCCATGCCAATTGAACCTGAACAGATGGAGAATATTGGCTGGGTTATACATCATCTAGGGGTGATCACGATTTCGGGTCAAATTGTAACCCGACACGAACCGCACAAACCTGAACCATACCGCGTGGTTTGAAAAAAAAATTAAAAATGATTTCGGGTCAATCTGAACTGAATCGCAAATTTCGGGTCGGTGCGGTTTGGACCCAACCGCGACCCGAACCGCCCAAAACCGTAAATTTTGACTCAAACCGCGACCTGAACCACCTAAACCATCGACCCGCGTTCAAATTAGATATTATTTTATATTTTTCTTCTTCTTTAACCATGAAATTAAGATATTTAATGATCATATGACAATATGCAATGTATATATGAAAATTAAGTAATTTTTCTCTTCAATTATTATGTGAAAACAAAAAAAAATTCTTTAAAAAATTTACAATCCAAACCGTCGACCCAAACCGCCGCGGTTTTCCTTATCAAATTTGCGGTTTCAGTTTCAAATTTCCCAAACCGCCAACTCGCGCAGTTTGAAGTGAAAAACAAAAAAACTGACTCGAACTGCACCGTGAACACCCCTTACATCATCTAGAGCCGAGCTGAGCTGTGAGAACCGACCTTCTCCCTTAAAAGGCTTTACCGAATGAACGTCATCCCAAAAGAATACAAGGGTTGATATTATCTTTATGCTCACTTCAGGGTTCCCCATCTTATCACCAATCTCCCGGCCACCAATAAAACTTCAAGGACAAGTGGTTCATCGTTGTAGGCCCTTGCAGACAACAACAGTCAGTTGATGGTGAACTCGTCACAGTCTCCAATATCTTCTTTGACGGAGGTAACTACCTGACCTCTGATTCCCTTATGATTAACTTCAATAATTTATTAACTTCCAAACCTTTTGTAGCTTGTTGGGGATACCTCCTAAAGTCCATCACGAGACCCAGGCCAAAGTGAGGAAAGCGATGTAGTTCGGGGGCTATTATAGGAACCTCGTTAATCTCTCTGCATTGGCCGATTCGGGCCTCATCCCGAGCAATCTGCCACCATAGTTGAGGAAAATTGGTAGGTTTTGACTGACCCGCTAACTTCATATTTGTTGTATTAGTATTTTTTCCTTATTTTTCCCTTCTTTATGCTCCAATGGTTTTCTTCTATTTGTAGGAATGTCTGGCTCCAAAACTCATCTCTAGCGCGCTCAGGAGATGTTATGGGCCTTCCAAGGCAGGTCTATCCTCTCTCGACCCTAAATGACTACCATCATCCCTCCAGAAGCCAGGCGGAAGTGTGCCCATTCTGTTGTCGCACCACCATCAGGGCCTTCCAGTGTCCCGCCATCCGCCATAATACTGACCCCGCCCGTCCAACCTATATTTTCTCGGCGGGTCATTCAGATCATGAGCACCTCCTAACCGGTCCAAGCAGCAATCACCCCCAGACCGACCAAAAGACGCCATCATCTGATAGGGGGTGATGAGTCTGATGAGCATGTAGAGAGGGCTCCAATGAGGAAAACAACGGCCCAAAAGGGCAAAGCCCCAATAATCCCTCCCCAATGGGCCCCGTCACTGGGCATCAATAACTTTACTGAAGATGTGAGAGACAAAGTTGCCCACCTCCTCCCCACCTTCAATCATATGGAAAATTCCGTAGACTTGGAGAAGGCCACAAAGTATGAAGATCTCTCATTTGAGGACCTTGTCACTAGATCATGCCTCTTAAGGGTAATTGGACTTCTCCCTTATAACTTGTTTTCATTCATTTTGATATACTAACCTTGTTTTACGTGCTGCAAATGGTCTATCTCATAGCCATCAATAAATACTTGTTGACGAGTGTCCTTTCTGAGGGGGGTCGAGACCAAAGACAGCACAGTCGTCTGACCGAGAGGGAACAAGAATTGTCAAAACAGCTGGAGGAAGCTAAAGTTGAGATCCGGGCCCTAAAAAAATTCGAGAAAGGTAGCAAAGTCGAGATTGCCTCCCTCTATCGATTTCCGGCCTAGGTGCTTTCGACATCTGAGTAGTCCCTCATCGAGCAATATTTTCTTCTTCCTCCATTAACATAAATTTCCTCGCCTGCTCCAAGGCCGCGGCATAGTCCTGTATCTTCTGGATCCTCAAATGGGACCATAACTTCCCGACTCTGATGGCTCCCTTAAAACTTTCCAACACCTCTGGGGACTCATACGCCTCGACTTCTAGTACTAAGCCATGATATCTATCGACGAAGCTTTTCAAAGGCTCATCGTCTCTCGACTTCATTAACCTCAGTGACCCCACCGTCTTCTTTGGTACACATGGCCCTTTGAAATGGTGCACAAAAGACTTCCTCAGTTAGGAAAAGATGCTAACACTTCCCGGGTCAAGTTCATGAACCACAAGCTGACCGATCTTCCTAGAGTCAATAAGAATACCTTGCAGATGGCCTCCTCTGCCATCCCATGAATTGCCATCAACAAAATAAACTTCTCGATGTGGGACTTGAGGTTTGTGTTGCCTTTGTAAACATCCATTGTGGGCATGGTAAATCTCATTGGAAACTCCATTGCCAACACTTCCTTTGGGTAAGAGGATGTTGTCTCCACATCTTGATCGCTTCGTATGCCTCATTTCACATTTTCCTCCCATTATTTCATCTCCTTCTGGAACCGACTCATCTTTTGGCTCGGAGTTGTTGTGCTTGCGCCTAAGGGTCTCCTCACGCCCTCCACCACGAGCGTGGTACCTTCCATAACTTGGTACCTCGCGTCTCTCCTCCGAGTACCATCCCTGATCACTCTCCTCATAATACGGGTTGTTGTTGGATGATTCTGGGGTTTGCCCACCTTATTCTTCTTCTCGCGGTTCCCCCGTTGGTACGGTGTTGGAAACGCCTACTGACTTCATTCTCTGGGTGTTCTTCTTCCCATTTACATAGTCTCCGTCCACTACGGTGATCTTCTTTCCCCTTGCTATCTCTCATCTCCTTCCACTAGGACCTCATTCCCCTCTCTCTCATGTCTTCTTCTCTAATTTATTAATCTTCTCTAATATAGCCTTCATAAAAGTTTGGGTTGTTTCGTTCTCCCTTCGAGGGTCTTCTCTCTCGTTTCGTAGGGTTTTCTTTATCTTCTCCATCCACTCCATCGTAGAAACCTCTGAACTTCTGCGGTTTCCTTCTACCGCCATCGTCTTAGAGTTTTGCCGCTTTTCCTACCGATTCCCCACAGATGGCGTCAATTGTTGACGGATGTTTTTCGTTCCAAGGGTAATTCAGGAAAAACTACTTCTCTAACAGACCTCAAAAAGCAGTGAATTTGTTTGGTTAGTTGGGAACCAAAGCAAACTTGGCAAGCAAATCAGAAAACACATACAAGAAAAATGATTTAATGTGGTTCATCAGAATAGATCCAACCTACGTCCACATGAACAAAGAAGAAAGAACTTTTATTACCACCTCGGGTCAGACTGACCTCATTATCTATCGCTTACACTAAGTTTTTTTTTTTTCTGTTTTACAAGTTTTGTAAATGTTAAAAAGTGCTCCAAAAAGAAGAAAAAAATATTCCAATCGGAGTCTTCAACCATTTTATATAGTGCGTCCAGATTCACTATTACACCAATTTGTGACGTCAGCCACGTTACCCTGTTATTATTTTCTAGGCTCATTTCCCTAATCACTCTATAAATAGTAGCTCTTCCGTCTGACACAATCTGAACCTCATTAATAATTAATTCACCTTTTTTTGGTACCTGTTACACACTATGCCCATGTGTCAACCTGTATTCCAACCACTCATGCGGTTTCGTGTGTCAGTGAATAAGTCTGAGGCCTTCTTCCATCCCATCAGCCGATAGCCTACTCATATCTCATAAGTCATTGGGAGGCTCAAACTTCCGTTTAGGGCTTATGTCACTCGTACATGAGCATAATGCTACAACCTCGGCCTGTATCCACGGGTCGGTGTACCAAAACAAGGGATGCTCCTCCTTACTCCTTTTTACCAAGTCAGGTCGTTAGAAATGCCTTTACTTCTCTCACATTCTCTTCAAAAGGGTCAAGCCAACATTAAGCTCATTGGCCGCTTTAGTTATGGGCATGTAGAAATATTGAGAAATAGTCCCCCTTGGTAAAAATCTGAACCGTTATGATTTTCTTCTAGCTTGTATCTTCTAGTGATCATATTCTTATATTTATTTGCTTCTGATAAACCTTTCTCAGGTGTATGTGACTGTGCCTCAGTTGGCTTACTCTATATCTCACTCTCATTGTTATAAGTACAAAACAAATCTCCTAACAACCTCAGGTTTGTCTTCATCTACGCCTCGGGCTCCGAACCTTCTCATCGGGTCATTGCCAAAAATCGAATCTGATCCTTCTGGTCCTCTATCCTGACTTCTCATCCTTACGAAAATCTTGGATTTTCATCTGGTAAGTGTCAAAAACTCATTCTACCCATCTTCAAGCTTCAGTCTCGGGACAGAAAATCACCATCAATAATTTCTTTATCTAAAGTGCGAACATCACTTTAGAGAATCAATCTTATGTTAGCATGTATCTCTTTGCAATCTTCTAAAGTGAGACCATGCAACATTAAAATCAAAAGTAGGAAAATTTCTATTATATAATAGCATTAGCACGTTACTAATACAACAACTCAATAATTTTTATCATATACGCATATTAAAGCGTGTTAAAATATTAATAGAATTATTAAATATATAGTAGTTATATTTAATATAACTACATGAAAATTCCAGAACTCATATAACAATTCAATAATCATTACCATGTGTGCTAAATAGGACAAAATAATAATTACATAAATGATAGTTTTGTTTCATACAACTCTTATATGTTATATAATTATTGGTCGGTGGTATCACATTATTCATATAACGGTGATACCAAATAATTACTGCAACTACACATATCATATTATTATTAGTTAGTGATATTACATCACCCATACAACAACTCAATAATATTTTTGCCATGCATGCGTACTAAAATATTATCATGAAGCATGTGATATAAATACCAATAAGATTAACTTTATTTTCTAACATAATAATAAATGTAAATGGATTAAATAACATGATAAAATAGGTGTATGAGAGCATCTTCACTGAACCAGAAAACCCTTATCCTACTTTATACAATGAGATACACAATAAGAAATTGTTAAATCACTAATGAAATTTACAGACAAAAATTTATCGGTCGGTAATTATTGATCGAATATCGTTGTATATTACAAAAATCATCATTAAAAAAATAATGACGGATTTCCAATGGATTTTTCATTCAATGTATTATTGATGAAAAATCTATTGCTAAATGTGGCATCATAAATTAGCGCCATGTATTAACAATAAAATTTATCGAAGAAAATTTTTCATCATTAAACAAAAAATTGACGTATTACCGATAGAATTTTCCGTCAATTATTATTATTATTTTAAGATGGGAGTGCGCCTTGATTTGAATCCCACTCCTACCAAATTTCAATTTTAGTGGCTTGGTCGGCTGTGTGCCCATGACAATAATTTTTTATTTTTATTTTTGATAATTATATGTAGCATTATTGGAGATGCTATGAAAAAAATACAATACTTCCAATAATAGAGCTTTTGGATGTAAGCATACAAAATTCTAAAATTTATAGAGATTGTAAATAGAAAAGAAGTAGAGGGTGCTAAATAATGCAATTTGACAGTTTAGTTTAAAAGTCAACACAAACTAGGTTTAGAATTTAGATTCATTCTTACAAAGTACTAATAATTGCAATCCCACAATACATTCATTCAGTTTTTTTTTTTTCACACACACAATTGGGTTGAACTTCAAAATGTCTAGAATCACTAGGAAAAATTTCCAAGTTAACATTGGACTGCGCAAATTGTGGAGGTTAATTTTCCAAGTATTCTTTCAAGTTAAGCAAGATACTTAAGTTTTTATAATCTTCTTTTAAGCGTTTTTTAATATAGTGCGTCCAGATCCACTATTACACCAATTCGTAACGTCATTCACGTTACCATATTATCATTTTCTAGGCTCATTTTCTCAATCACTCTACAAATAGTAATTATGTCGTTTGACACAATCACTCATTGTCATCTGAACCTCATTAATTCACCATTTTTTGGTCATTGTTACACACTCTGCCTATATGTCAACCTGTATTTCAACCACTCATGCGGTTTTGTGTGTCAGCGAATAAGCTTGAGGCCATTTTCCATCCCATTAGCCGCTGGCCTACTCCAATCTCATCAGCCATTGGGAGGCTCGAATTTCCGTTTAGGGCTTACGTCACTCGTACGTGAGCATAGTGCTACAACCCCGACCTGTATCCCCGGGTCAATGTACCAAAACGGGGGATGCTCCTCCTTGCTCCTTTTACCAGGTTGGGTCGGTCGAAATGTCTTTACTTCCCTCACATTCTCTTCAAAATGGTCGTCAAGCCAACATTAAGCTCATTGGCCGCTTTAATTATGGGCATGTAGAAATATTGAGAAATAATTTCACTTGATAAAAATCTGAACCTTATGTTTTTTTTTTCTAGCTTGTATCTTCTAGTGATCATCTTCCTATGTTTATTTGCTTCTGATAAATCTTCCTCAGGTATATGTGACTGTGCCTCAGTTGGCTTACTCTAAATCTCATTCTTATTGTTACAAGTACAAAACATATCTCCTGACAACCTCGGGTCTGTCTTCATATGCTCCTCGGGCTCTGATCCTTCTCATCGAATCGGTGCCAAAAACCGAATCTGATCATTCTGGTCTTCCGTTCTGACTTCACATCCTTACGAAGATCTTGGACTTTCATATGCTAAGTGTCAAAAACTCATTCTACCACTCTTCAGGTTTCAGATTTTCTCAAAACAAAAATCACCATCAATAATTTCTTTATCTAAAGTGCGGACATCACTTTAGAGAATCAATCTTCTGTTAGCATGTATCTCTTTGCTATTTTCTAAAGTGAGACCTTACAACGTTAAAATCAAAAATAGGAAAATTTCTATTATATAATAGTGTTATCACGTTACTAATATAACAACTCAATAATTTTTGTTATATATGCATATTAAAGCGTATTAAATATTAATAAAATTACTAAATAAATAGTAGTTATATTTAATATAACTACATGAAAATTTCATCACTCATACAATAATTCAATAATCATTACAATGTGTGCTAAATAGGAAAAAATAATAATTACATAAATTATAGTTTTGTTTCATACAACTCTTATATGTTATATAATTATGGTCGGTGATACCACGTTATTCATATAACGGTTACTGCAACTACACATATCATATGATTATTAATTAATGATATTATATCATCCATACAACAACTCAATAATATTTTTGTCATGCATGCGTACTAAAATATTATCATGAAGCATGTGATATAAATAACAATAAGATTAACTTTATTTTCTAACATAATAATAAATGTAAATGGATTAAATAACAGGATAAATATGTGTATGAGAGCATCTTCAATGAACCAAAAAACCCATATCCTACTTTATACTTATAGAATGAGATACACTATAAGAAATTATTAAATCACCAATGAAATTTACCGAAAAAAATTTATCTGTCGGTAATTATTGATCGAATATCGTTATATATTACAAAAATCATCATTAAAAAAATAATGACGGATTTCCAATGGATTTTTCAATTATTGATGAAAAATCTATTACTAAATGTGGCGTTATAAATTAACGCCACGCATTAACATCAAAATTTATCGACAAAAATTTTCCATCATTAAATAAAAAATTGACGTATTACCGATAGAATTTTCCGTCAATTATTATTATTATCTTAAAATGGGAGTGCGCCTTGATTTGAATCCCACTCCTACCAAATTTCAATTTTAGTGGCTTGGTCACTGTGTGCCCATGACAATAATTTATATATATATATATATTATATATATATATATTATATATATATATATATATATTATATATATATATATTATATATATATATATATTATATATATATATATAATTATATGTAGCAGTATTGGAGATGCTATGAAAAAAAATACAATACTTCCAATAATAGAGCTTTTGGATGTAAGCATAGAAAATTCTAAAATTTATAGAGATTGTAAATAGAAAAGAAGTAGAGGGTGCTAAATAATGCAATTTGTCAATTTAGTTTAAAAGTCAACACAAATTAGGTTTAGAATTTAGATTCATTATTACAAAGTACTAATAATATTGCAATCCCACAATACATTCATTCAGTTCTTCTTCTTCTTTCTTCTTTTTTTTTTTATACACAATTGGGTTGAACTTCAAAATGTCTAGAATCACTAAAAAAAAATTTCCAAGTAAACATTGGACTGCGCAAATTGTGGAGGTTAATTTTCCAAGTATCCTTGCAAGTTAAGCAAAAATCAATTTGGATCTGTTACTATATTAAGATACTTAAGTTTTTATAATCTTCTTTTAAGTGTGTTTTAATAATAATATATGTTTACATTTAAGTTATTAATATTTAATAATTATCAGGAACGGACTCATGAATTTAATCTAGAGAGGACTTGATTTAAATATTTTTTTTAAAAAATCAGGGAATAATTATGGCAGGCTGAAATAATATCGTTGAAATCGATAATCTAATTTTTTTTTTTTTTTTTTTATACACAATTGGGTTGAACTTCAAAATGTCTAGAATCACTAAAAAAAAATTTCCAAGTAAACATTGGACTGCGGAAATTGTGGAGGTTAATTTTCCAAGTATCCTTGCAAGTTAAGCAAAAATCAATTTGGATCTGTTACTATATTAAGATACTTAAGTTTTTATAATCTTCTTTTAAGTGTGTTTTAATAATAATATATGTTTACATTTAAGTTATTAATATTTAATAATTATCAGGAACGGACTCATGAATTTAATATAGAGAGGACTTGATTTAAATATTTTTTTTTTAAATCAGGGAATAATTATGGCAGGCTGAAATAATATCGTCGAAATCGATAATCTAAATTTTTTTTTTTATCCCGATCAAATCATCTTTTACTTTCACAAACTTGTGATTTTTTTTAAAAGGAAAAACACAAGCAAAACGATTATTATTAAGATTATGATAAATATTATAAACAAAAAGTCAATGATGATTATAGTATTAAAAATATTAAAAGTAATAACATCAAAAAAAAAATTTGAAATTAAGTAGGTGTATATGGACATCCAAATCAGTTAATAGTATGTATTTAATAATGGACTTTGATGAGATATAAAATGAAAGCTAAATAAGTCTTTTCATATAATAAATCATGAAAATTGGGCTAATTTTTTAAAAGTCTAAAAAGACTTCAATATATGTCACCAAATAGCCTGATTTGATAGTGTAGGGCTTAGGATCTCACCTTGAGATCTTGGGTTCGAATCCATGGAGTACGTTTCTTGTAAGAGTCTGGGACAGTCAGAGATTTTACCTGCTCCGCTTAAGTCCGGAAAATGTGATTTGATAGTGGGATTTCCAACAATTCAAAAAAAAAAAAAAAAAAATATAGTGTTAGACTTGATTATATGGGTAGGTCGTCCATGATGAACTGATCCGACTATTGCGATTTCAGGAATACCAAACAACCATTTGATTTTGAATTTATCCTTGTGTAAAATATGAGAAAATCTTTTATACAAAGTGGTACCACGTCATCCATGCAACAAACCAATCATCATCTGCCACGCGTGCTAAAAAATTAAAAAATAACTAAAAAATAAGTGGAGAAAATCTACATGTCATTTTCTAATTCATTTGTGGTACCACATCACCCATACCACGATTGCACCAAAGAATCTCTCGTAAAATATTAATACAATCATAAGAAGTTACAAACTAGAAGTGGCATTATTCTCACAATTTCAAAGCCTTAGAGAGGGTTGCAGCCCCTTCTTAATCTTCACTGGATCCTTCTGCGATAATTATCGATAATAATTTTTTTAAGAAATTCAACGATCAACACTAAATCTAAATCCATTTTTTTATGTTCATAAAAAATTGGAACCAAAAAAATTAATTTATCCGCAATTGGGTTTTTAGATGAATGTATTTCTAAGTCAAGTCAAAATCCTCAATGTGTGTGGTTTGATGGTGTAGGGTTTAGGATTTCACATTGAGATCGTGAGTTCGAATTCAAGGAGTCCGTTTCTTGTAAGAACCTGAGACAGTCAGAGGTTTTACCTATTACGCTTAAACTGGAAAGGAATAGTTTTACGACGTAGTTTCCAACTATTAAAAAAAGAATTTAAGTCAAATAATTGTCCCAAGATTCAACTCTTTGGAAGTCATTTTGAAAACTTTAGTGGAGCACCAATTTTCTAGATGTGGAAAAAAAAGATGTGTTTGAAGTATGGGTTTCAATTTTATTTTATTATTTCCAGCAGCCCTGCGCGTGTTTAGTGGAGCACTCTATTTCTTCGGGTCCTTGTTTGCGGAAAAAAAAATATGGCAAGTTGGCAACAAATAACATGTAGAAAGTAATAAAATATACTTCTGTCTACTTTAATAAAGATTTATTGAAAATATGATTTCATAAATCTATAGGATAGTTACATATTAGTATATTACAATCGATCGATATGGGTTTAGATTTGTAAATCTTAATCCAATCTCGATTTTTAAATGGAGATGACAAATCATCCGGAATTCTAAATGAACGGTTTAAGATTTTGAATTCTGAAATGAATCACTCTATATCTGGTATGTGTTTACGGATAAAAATATGGCAACAAATGACATGCAGAAATCAATAAAATCTGCTTCTGTCTAATTTAATAGAGATTTATTAAAAATTTAAATTCATATATTTATAACATAACTAGATATTGCAATATGTTAGAATGGGCTGAGATTTATCAATCTTAGTCAAATCTTGATTTTTGAATAGGAAAAAAATCATTTTGAATATGAAACTGAACGATTCATGATTATGAATCCCGATAAAAATTTAAGATTTTTGAGATAAAATATCATGATTCGAATTTTCTACGCAATTAAAGACAAGACATATACTCACATTTGTAGAAGAAAATTTTTGTTTTTGTGCCCTCCCCATCAGGGAACTCAAACTAATGCCAACCTGCCAACCCACCATGAGATTAAGCACTCGGTGGCTTCAATAAGATTTCGTTGGAACTAAGCTTTTCCTTATCTGGACCCATCGTGGGGTGACCTCTCTAATAGCTCCACACCAATTCTTATTTCAAATATGAGTAACCCCACTCTTGCCTATACACCTGTCCGATTTCATTCCTAAATAAATAAAAAATTTACGCGTAGCATAATTTTTGTCTATTTGAAAATGAAATCGGATATGTACGTAGGAAAGAGTAAATTTTTTATTAAAATATTACTGTTTATTTATCTTGCCTCAATTCTTCTATTTAAAGGTATCACTATCATTTAATTTAATTTATATATGTTGATGGTGGTTTCCAGTTCCCAAGAAATCAGAAACCCGAGGAAGGGTAAAATGAGGATTGTACTTAGCAGATGAAAGTCTAAGATCCTCATGAGGATGAGAAGTCGGACAGAGGGGCTCGAGCCCGGGGGCTGAACCAAATAAGGAGGACGGTTGTGATCTCGACCCGACCTTATGAGAAGTATCAAGTTCGATAACACTTGAGCATATGTGAAGGCATACCCGAGGTGGTCCTTGACTATCGACCTTATAAAAGAAGCTAGGTCGGATCCGGCAGTGGAAATGATACCAGCATCAGACTGATCGGACTTAGCATGAGACTGATCGGACCTAGCATCAGCCTCACATCAGACTTTGAGAGCAGACTTAGTTCCAGATTCTTATAGCAGCATCGGCATCAGATTCGGAATTTCGAGAATCGTATCAGCTTCTGAAACCATAACCGACCGACCTGGTTAAGAATAGAGGAATAGGATCCAACATTAATCACTTCGGTATGCCGACATGGTTACCTAGGTCGGGGCATCTAAATCTTATGCATATGTATGAATGACGTAAGCCCTACATGAAATCTACAACCGCCAGATAATTGAATGGGCGTAACGTACGAGTAATGAGCAATAATGTACGAATAATGGGTAATAATATACGAATAATGGGCAATAATGACAGAAAAACGTGGCCAACATCACAATTGGGAGTTACAGTAAATCCAGTGGCAATATTTAAAGAGAAAGAAGACTCGGTTTTTGGAGGATTCAGGGATTAGTATTTTCTTATTCTCATAACTTGTAAAAAACTCTAAAAAAAACTTAATGTAAGATAGGGATAAGGCAAGTCGGTCCGACCTGAGGTGGTAATAAAAATTTTCCTTTCTCTTTCTCTGTGGACGTAGGTTGGATCAATTCCGTCGAACCACGTTAAATCTTCTGTGTTTTGTGATTTTCCATTGACTTGCTAAGTTTGCTTTTGGTTCCCAACAAATCAAACAAATTCACAGTTGATGGAGGTCTGTTCGAGGAGTCATTTTCTCGAATTGCCATTGAAACAAAAAACATTCGTCAACAATATAGTTTACTCTTGTAATTTTCTTTCTTTTGTTGTATTTATGTTGCATCTATTTGTATAAAAAAAAATATTTTTATTTATTATTATCAATCACTTTGGGTACGTTTCGCACACTGTATTATATTAAGCAGTATTGTATTATTTAATGCAAGGTATATTGTATTAAGGTGCATTGAATAGTATATTAGTATTGTATTATATTAATATTATACAACGTTTGATACTACACTATACGGTATTAAAATTATTTTTATTTTGATATTAATTTTTAATATATTAATATTAATAGTAAAATTAATATTTTAATATTTTAATTAATATTTTTTTAATTTTAATATTTTAATTATATTTTTTTAATTTTAATATTTTAAAATAGTTTAATATTAATTTTTTAATATTAATAATATTTTTTATTTAATATTTTAAAAATATTTTAATATTAATTTTTTAATAATATTTTATATTACTATTTTAATAATATTTTTTTAATATTAATTAAAATTTTAGTATTTTATAAATACTTTAATAATATTTTCTTAATATTAATATTATAATATTAATTTTTATTTTAATGTTACTTTTTAATAATTTAAGAGTATTTTTAATATTAAATTTAATAATTTTATATGTATTTTACTATCAATATTTTAATCATATTAATTAATTTTTTAATATTTTATAAATATTTTAATAATTTTTTTAATATTAATAATTTAATTTTAATATAAATAAAATAATATTGATGATTAAATACAATACAAGATATGCAAAATTATCTCCGAACACGATATTATATTAAGTTAATATTATAGATCGAAACTCACTCTTTTAAGCTTATCAATTCAATGAACGTGAGTCCCCAAGGGGTGTGGCTTGGTGGTGTAGGGTCCATGATCTCATCTTGAGGTTCTGGGTTCGAATTCAGGGGGTGCACTTCTTGTAAGAGCCTGGGACAGCCGGTGGTTTTACCTGCGCCGCGGCCCAGAATGGGTGGTTTGGTGGCGGGGTTTCCAACGTTTCCAAAAAAAAAAAAAAAAAAAAATCAATGAACGTGTGTCCACAAGGGGCGTGACTTGGTGGTGTAGGGTTCGGGATTTCACCTTGAGGTCCTAGGTTCGAATCCAGAGATTACGTTTCTTGTAAGGGCCTGTGACAGCCGGAGATTTTACATGCTCCGCTTAAGCCCGGAAGGGGTGGTTTGGCGGTGAGGTTTCCAACGATTTCAAAAAAAATTAAAAAATAAAAAATTAAATGAACGTGCTTTATTAACACACTTTCAATTTTTTTTTTTTTTTGTCTAGCCTTTTATCACAAGGATCGGGTCTAGGCCCAATTTTCTATGGACCTGAGGCTTAATCTACTTTATCTTGCTTCAAACCGTTGCATACACCTATGATGAAAAATACGTCATCCTTTTATAACTCCGATGTATAACTAGACATCATGGCTAATTTTTTTTTTTTTTTTGTTAAGCTTATAAAATATATCATTAATAAAATATCATAAGAATGTAAATAATGAGTCATTTTAGTTCGATTATAAATTTATGAGATCTTAAGACTCTAACCTAGTTAGGAGGAAGTCTAACAACATAAAATCATATATCGCGTATCTCCAAAAATTATTTAGATAGGAAGTTGTATTCACACCGAAATTTTCTGAAAGAGCTGGAGGATTTTACAGACTGATCGAAATGTCTCATCTCTGCTAGTGTTGGTGAATACAGACTTCGAAATAATTACAAAAAAATACGCAATATACAGAACATAAATTTTTACAACAACCAATAGGGGTATGCATTAATCGGTTTTAACCGATTAACCGAACCGTTCCGACCCATTTTTTTATTACGGTTCGGTAAATCGGTTATTGCGGTTAAAATTTTTAATTTTTTTGGTTATTCGGTTCAGTTACGGTTATGAGATTCGTATAACCGAACCGACCGATTAACCGAAATTAAACCAATATATATATATATATATATATATATATATATATATATTAGCGCGTGCAAATCCTTTAATTTTTTAGAGTTAAGACAGTCTGCATGTAAACTCTCAATTGGTTGTAGTTATATTGATTGGATAATACTACCCGAAAATAAAATTGATAAAATTCAAATGACAAGCTACATTAAAAGCTTGGTTTTGACTTTTCTTAATTTCTCTCAAGAATTCAAAGGTAAAAATACATAAAATTTCAAATGTGTAGATTTTGCATCGTGGTGGATTCGTGACCCTTAAAATTTCTAACATGATAGGTTTGGAAGGAAATCTGAGGCTGTGACAATCATCGAGGGTTTAAAAAATATTTCTCTCGAATGTAATTAAATATAGATATATTTAATCAAATGTTAGTTAGAATCGGTATTTTTAGAATGAGATATGTGATTGAATTAGTGATCCAACAAATTTAATCCGTCAGTGGTTCGACTGGTTAAAACGTTCCGAAAAAATCGGTAGAACCGACCTACATCATATATAATTTTACTAATTAAAAATTATAAAAAATATTAAATTTTAATTTATTGGATTGGTTAATAACCGAATTAACCATAACCGACCGAAATATAATGGTTAATTGGTTAATGGTTATGTGTCATAAATTGGTTAAATCGGTCACACTTTTATTTAACCGAAAATTTCGGTTACGGTTAAAAAATCAAGGATTAACCGACCGAACCGACCGATGCACACCCCTAACAACCAATATATAATTTATTGCAAGAAAAATAAACAAGTCCACAAGAAAGTTCCAAAACTTAGTCTTCGCTTCCAAAGTTAGATCTATCATCTTTCTTGCACAGATCTTCTATCGGCTGATTAAAAGATAATATTATTCCTATAAAACATAAACAAAAACTTAACACAATTTTGAAAATCTACTACCACAAATGGGTGGAATCATAGATCCATAAAGATCTGGAAAACAAAAAGACAAAAGGAAATGAAACACAAAAAACAAAAAAAACAAAAAAAACAAAAAAAAAAACAAAAAAATAAAAACAAAGAAAGAAAGCGGAAACATGGAAAGGAAGAAATAAAAAAGGAAGGAGAAAAAGGAAAGAAAGAGATCTCAAGAGAATGAAAGAAAATATTTATGTTTGCGAATTTATATGTCAAAATTTTATATATCATTAACTATTTCGTTAAATATAAAAATCAATATCGTATCGCCATAAAATCAATCGTTTATAAATAATTTTTCAAACTTCGAAAATCCGAAAAATATATAAGAGAAAACTTCGGAGATCCGAAATAATAGTTCGGATATCCGAAATTTTCAATATAAAATTAAGAAAAAAGGAATTAAAAACTTAGAAATTTCAGTACTTTTTGTATATGTAATATATGTAAAGAATGAGGCATGTTTGATCATCAATAATACTTCTACAATCTGTGTTCTTGTGGTTTTACTATAAAAAAAAAAATGTCTTCATAAAACCTAAGAATCTATGCACTCAAATATTGAAAAATCTCAACCTCATAACTTTAAATATGACAGCAACATTGTTTTTTTTTTTTTTTTTTTTGGAAAATGCTATTTTATTGGTCTTGACTCATGATTGTATCGGGACGGTTAAGTGGCTCTAAATTTTGAAAGCAGTAGGAGAGTTCCTAAAATAGAAATCTTATTAATAAAAGATAAAAACAATATAAAAATAAGATTTTTTTTTATTTTTTTTTAAGATATGAAGCCTAATTTCTAATTTAATTTTAGAGGCTCAACTAATCATTTGTATCGACTATTTCCATTGGCGTATCCATAATTTTCAGTCAGCGGGGGCTAAATTTGTTTCTTACCAAAATAATATACAATGAATTCATATATATTTTTTGAAATTACAAGATGATCCATATACTTTTGAAAATATGAAACAGCCCATAATTTCTAAACTTATAAATTAACTCAAAATTTTCAAAATTATATTTTTATCCATAATTTCTAAAAATACCAATTTACCCTAAAAAATTAAGTAAAAATTATTTTCAAAATTATGTATATTAAGTTTGTGTAGTATATTATATTCTAAAAGCAAACCTAAGTATAAACATAATTATTTTTATTTTTATTTAAATGTAATGAAATCTCAATTCTTTTGCAAATGGAAAAACACATAAATGAGTGGATTTAAAATGAAAAATAATCAATTATCGATACACATATAAATTAAATATAATTATTTTAGATATGTTTAAGAAATAAGATTGATGCAAAAGTGTATTAGAAATTTTTAACTAATTTGGGCTTGGGCCTACATATTATTTTATAAAAAATACAACTCAAAAATTAATAATTAATGTATTTATGAGTATTGTTTAATTATTTATATTTTCTAATATATATATATAATTTATATAAAAAAAAAAAAAAAAAAACATGTGGGTCCAGTGGGAGAGATCCTTTAGTGCAACAGTGGTATGAGTGACGTGGTACCACAAGCGAATTAAAAAATGATATGTAGAGTTTCTTCACCTATTTTTTTAGTTGTTTTTTAATTTTTTAGCACGTGTGACAGTGGATGATTGACTTATTACATGGATGATGTGATACCACACCTATGAATTATATGTACATGTAATGAAAAAGGATAACAAAGCATAATTTTCAAGCATTTCCAGTTTTATTATGAGCTTTTCCATTTATAACATATGAGCTGAACAATCCCAACACAATATTGGCGCTGCTATCACCCTGTGCAGCCTAATGGCAATATTAATGGAAAATCATTAGAGAAGGTAAAATTGATATTTTTATATGGTAGATGATAAAAAAAATTCTAAATTATCTTTTAAAATTCCCTACAAATCATTCATTAATAATAATAAAAAAATGTTAAAATAATTTAAGATTTTTATTTTCCCGGTAATAATTAGTTTAAATTAAAACATATTTTATTTTTTGATCTTTTTAATGGATTCATTCTCTCTCTCTCTCTTTTTTTTTTTTTTATAAAATCATTAATTAAAATTCCAAAAAGAAATATTAAAATTTGAAATCGCATGATTTTTGAGAAATCATAAATCAAAAATCGGTCAAATCACTTGTATATCAGTGTTAATTTAAATCGATCAGATCAAATTTAAATCGTTCAAATAACAATTTATAATTAATCAATGATTAAATAATATATCTATCACCCATTTAATGTCTTCTTAAAGCCCCATTTTAAAATTACTTTTAAAAAATACCTCATTAATTGAGGATTTTACCCTACTTCATGCACCTGAACTTAAAAACTGAAGTAGAGTAAATTTTTGGTATACCTGTTATATGAGTGACGTTATATCACCCATCAATAATTATATAACATTAAATTTATTTAATTTTTTTATTATTTAACAAACATGACGATATATTATTGAGTTATATATATTGAGTTATTATATGAATGATGTGGTATTACTATTACCGTTATATAATATAAATTTTCTATAATCATGTTCACATATGTACATCAATATTTTTTCACAGCATCTATAAAGGCCCAAGATAAGATCTTTCTATTAACATTGTGAGGCCGGCCCCCACATTAAAATTATACTAAATTAAATTATATAAACATTTAATTAACACTTCCCACATTATTTAATCAATAGACACCCACCACCTACTGGCCATTAACTCTCCAAGCCAGCTAAGCATTTTAAGGCAGCCAAGGATTTGCTGAAGTTGAACAAAGAGTGAACATAAGAATGTTAAAAAAAAAAAAAATCATATCGACTGCATAAAATTCCCGTTATAAATAGTGTTGATATACGCAATATTTCTCTTGTTTTTTTTATAGAGAGACTATTTCCAGAATTTGACCCGTGACCAAGCGGAAAAATTTAACAGTGTCTAATAACACAAGTATTTGATTAAATAAATATACATTAAGGATTAAGGTCAGTAATGAGAACAAAACTGAAAATTAATCTTCAAGCAAGGACATCACAGTGACAATGTTACAGTAATTCAAGAAATGACTTCAAAAAAATGAACCTACCTTTAATAATGAACCGCAAATTGCAGATGCAAATGAGAACCTCAGCTTCATTTCAAGGTCCCTGCAATTTTTTGGAGCCATATTGATCTGCAGAGAGTACAAGCAATTAACCAAAACACTTTACAGATCACTTGCTGAGGTCCAACAAAAGAAACAATTTATCTGTTGATGCTTGGCTCTTTCTCGTATATTTTTTCTCCCTCCGCATATCCAAGCTGGGACCAGAAAGGTCCACAACCTTGTGCTGATAGTACCCAGCGATAAAGAATTCCTGAAAATCGACAAACTAAATCCCCAAATTCTGCAAAGCTTTGTTGGATGGCCGATATGTGCAAACTTTTGCAGCAAAAGAATGACCTGGAATCAACTTTCTCAGTAGATGTCAACTTCACCAATTCTACAATTCCGGTTGCATAGCCACCAGCCAATGATTTCAACTATCTTTAGGTAAAGATGATATCCATCAATGTTTTATCTTATGCGTCGTTATCATCAATGTCATCACTATTGTCTCGATCCTTCAACACATTGATGTCCGAGAAATCAAATATGCAAAAGATCAGGCAATCAACCTCAAAGTGACCTACCACCAATACCCACTTCAAATTTCAGCTAAAAATCCAAAGTTCCTATTTTCCAATATCTTCAAGCTTTCGAAGGACTTGTTTAATGTTCGGTCTAAGAGAAGGTGAAGGAGAACAACAAGCCATTGCAAGCTGAAAGAATTTAAGAATTCGTTCTTCAGTAACCGGGTTTTCAGGATTACTGTTGCCGCTTAGAAGCATGTCTGGATGGTACAAATCTGTGATTCTACGATCAAGAACCGCATTTCTCATGAAATTTGGCAGATAAAAATCCTCATCAGGAGTCGGATTCTCATTGATCGGTTCCTTCCCAGAAATTAGTTCAAGCATAATTACCCCAAAACTGTAAATATCAGTCTCTTCACTCACATCCTTCATTTTGATTAGTTCAGGAGCTTTATAGCCCTGAGAAGCAGAAGCTTCGAGCATCTCTTGCCCAGCAGTAGGATTCAACAGAAGATGTAGACCGAAATCAGAAATGTACAATTGGTAATTCCGATCCAATAATATGTTCTTTGACTTGAGGTTTCCATGAATTATGGGCCTAAGCAATCCTGTGTGTAGATAATCTAATCCTCCAGCTATACTGATAGCGATCTCATAAATTATGGTCCATTTACGAGCCTCACAACTCCCACCTACACATTCAAGACAACGTCTATTCAATATGCAAACAACTGCAACTAAAAAAATAGTGGAAAAGTGGATTCACTAACTCAACTTTTAGATTGTTTTAACCTAAACCATTTTAAGAAAGGATTTGAGAGATGGAAGAAAAATAATTTCAGCAACTTAGCAATCAAAGAAACCAGCTATGATTGACTATAAGCAAATGAAAAAATATGCACACAAAACAATCAATTCGAATCAAGATATGAACTCCTGGCAAAAAAGTTAAAGTAAAAGACACAAATAGACTTGGAAAGCCACAAATCGTAATTAAGAATCGAAGTTAAAAGGAAAAGATTACTAATAGAAAGTTTACAACTGAGTTAACTTAATGATCAATGCTAATTGAAATATGCTCAAATGAATCAGTAACCATTAGCTAAATTGGACATTACAGATTCTGTACTAAAATAAAATAGAAAGAAAGTCCCAGATAAAGCAAAATTTGCACTCAAATCTTGAATGGAAAATCAAGAGATCAAAAGTACTAAAAAGCTAAAGATCTTGAAAGAGCAATTCTCTAAAATCTAGTTAAGATCAATCACTAATACTCTTCATTTAATCAAAATTTAATCTAGTTTATACCACAAACAAAAGAAAATATCAAATCTAAGGCATTGCTAAGATGATAAGAATCATAATTCAATCCATTTTCTTAGGAGCCAAACAGAAAATGAGACCAACTAAAGCTGAGAATCTCACCTCTGATAAACTGAGCCAGATTCCCACGTTTATAAAATGGATGAACAAGCAGGTTCTCACCTCTGGTGCCAGCATAAAACCCCAAAAGAGGCACCAAATTGGGGTGCCTAATGCTCCCCAAGAGATCAATCAAATCACCAAACTCCTTATCTGTGGCAGTACACACAGGCCTCAAGAACCTCAGCAACCTCACATTGCCACTCCTCTGTAACAAAGCCTTGTACAAAGTGCCATAATTTGATTTCCCTATCACTTCACCAGGAGCATCAAGAATGTCACATATTGTAAGGTCCTCACCACCTTGGAAAGTCACAAGGTCCTCTCTTTCTCCCTCTTCTCCCCCATTTTTGCTCTGTTTGTTGCTTTCCAAGTCACTGTGGTAACATTTTTGTGCTAATCTTTTGCGGTAAAAGAAGAAGATTATGACCAAAATGATCAAAAAAGTTGCTGAAGTTAGTGCAAAAACTAGTTTCAGCATGTGGGTATGTCTCATTTCATCAAAATTCAGTACTTTTACAAAGAAAAAAGATATGGGTAATGTGTAAGAGATTGAAAAGTTGAAGCTTTGAGTTGAGTTTTGATGAAAAATGATATCAAAACAGAACAGGACAGAGAGATGAAGATGGATGTGTGCTTTATTGCAGGGGTGTGGAAACCAAGATTTTATAATTTTATTTTATTTTATTTATTTTTTTTAACGAAAAAGATGGTGAATAACTAGGAGTTTGGATCTAGCAAAGACAGATTAGCTGTTAATAAGAGCAAGATGAGAATGCAAATATAAATATTTGGCAGAAACTAGCAAAGACAGTAGACAGATATGGTATATTTTGATTCAGAGCTTAGTTTTATTTTAATTATATATATTTTATTTTAAAATTATGATAGGTAGTTATTGAATAATAATTTAAATATAATTTAATTTTAATATTATATTATTATTAAAGTACATGATTGAAAATTATGAAAAAATTAGCATATATTAGCTCAACATTGGATTCAAACTCATATCGAACTTGGATTCAATGTTGAATTTAGTTTTGTACTTTTTTATATATAAATTATGAAAAATAGTTATTGGATAATAATATAAATATAATTAAATCTTAACCGTACATTATTATTAAAGTACGTGTGGTAGAAGAATATGAAAATATTAACACATATCAACTCAATACTTGATTCAAATTCATATCAGACTTATATGTGGTGTTGAGCTTAGTTTTATAGTTAGTTTTTTTATAAAATTATGATTAGTAGTTATTGCATAATAATTTAAATAATAATTGAATCTTAACCGTATATTATTATTAAAACACGCGCAACGGAAAATTATGAAAAGATTATCATATATCATATCAATATTTGATTCAAATTCATATCAGACTTGAATTCAATAGTTTTGTACTTAAATTTTTATAAATTATAAATTATGATTAGCAACTATTGGATAATATATAAATGTAATTAAATATTAACGGTATATTATTATTAAAATAAGTGTGATAGAAAAAGATTAGTACTATTCAACATTGCACTGGCCATGTTATGTTTTATCTCATTTTCTAATTTCTATTGCTTTGTTTTTGTTCTTGGTACTGCTGAAGGTGAAAGTTCTTTCATGCCATTACAAGTTTTTTTAAAGATAGAAATTTATTCATATATAAAAACATCAAAATGATGTAATTACAAGATCATTTCAATCAGAATATAAATTTATAATATCTTAATACAACTTGATTAAGATGAAATCTTACAACATAAAATAATATATGTATTATATATTGCCTATAAACAGCATTAATACATATTTATATCTAAAAGTACTTATAATATATGAGGAATTATGAGACAGACCTGAGTATATAACACACATTGTAAATAACATTTTTACATCAACCAACAATCGATCTAATAAATATAAACTTGATAAATTTAACGACTATAAAGACGCTATGAAAGTATCAGAGAACTCCAATCGCGGCTTTCACAACCCGCCCATAAATATGCACCAAATATTTTAGTAGGTCGAAGAAAATAAAACAATTATTCCGCAAACAACATAAAATATAAAACCAACATAAATATTGAAATGTTATCTCACTACATGAGTGGATCCCAAAAGAATGAAATAAAATGAAAGAAAAAGAAAGGGGGTAAATGGATCTTTGGTTGAAAAACTAGCTTAGGGTTTCATTAGGACCACCACCCATATTTTTTTTTAAAAGTAATATCTGCACTTTTTGTGTAGTAAATGTTGGAAAAATGCTTACTTATAAGCATTTTGAGGCTCAATTTTAAGCATGGTCCACTTCGTGTTAGTGGTTGTTATTGAATGATTCGGATACTCCTCCGTGAGTACTTCGAAATGGTATATTCATATGCTTAAAATGGTGCTTGGGTGAATGAGAAATTGTTGCTCAAAGTTCACAATTTTCAAGCCTTTTGTAATTCCATAACAGCTAATTTAATTAGCTTGGTGGTTACAAAGTTTAATCTCCATTAGTGCTAATTTAATTAGCTTAGTGGTTACAACAATGTGTAACATCTCCCATTATGAAATTTAATTGGCTAGTTAATTTCTATTAATTGATATGTGTTTTCTTTTCCTATATAAACAACATCAGTTCTTGTTTTCAATATCAGAACATGAAATAGAAAATAGAGAAAGACATAGCACACACACGAAAGATCATTTTCTTTGTTTTGTTAAAAGGAGAGTTCAAACACTTTGTGGTTCGTTGGATACGAGTCTGGTGGTGCCCTTTCTCGTACGTTTCCGTTGTATCCTGGGAAACAATCGTCTCACGTTCTACTGCACCTACGGTAGGGGACGAATTTGTTTTAAGGATATTGTTGTTTTACAACAAGCCTCGGGAAAGTTCTGTTCAGCCTCAGCTTCAGCTTCTGCCTCTGCCTGAATCAGCATCTGCCAACAGCCTCTGCCTCTGCATCAGCATCTGCTGTCAGCCTCTGCCTGACTCAGCATCTGCCAACAGCCTCTGCCTCAGCATCAGCATCAGCATCTGCCAACAGCCTCTGCCTCAGCTTCAGCCTCTGCCTCAGCTTCATCTTCTGCCTCTGCTTTCAGCCTCTGCCTCTGCCATCAGCCTCTGCTGTCAGCCTCTGCCATCAGCCTCTGCTGTCAGCCTCTGCCATCAGCCTCTGCTGTCAGCCTCTGCCATCAGCCTCTGCTGTCAGCCTCTGCCCTTCAGCCTCTGCCTCCGCTCTCAGGGTCTGCCTCTGCCCTTCAGCCTATGCCTCCGCTCTCAGGGTCTGCCTCTGCCCTCAGCCTCCGCTCTCAGCCTCTACCGTCAGGGTCTACTCTCAGGGTCCGCCGTTAGGGTCTGTTTGAGGATAATAATTATAATTGTAATTTTTTCATATTCGGATTTCCCAATTACCGTGTAATAATTGTAATAATTATCATCTACAGTCTTAAAACAAATTCGAACTCTGTGGATATGGAAATCAGTCCAAACACAGTAGATCCGAATATGACAGCCTCTTTGGTTGGCCAAAATGTTATGGCAGCCCCTGTGGCTGACCAAAGTGCAGTGACAGCCCCTTCGGTTGGTCAACTTGCATCAGCCTCTGGGCTTAATATGGCAGCCGCTGTGGCTGGCCAAGGTGTTCGTGCCTCTATGGCTGGACAACCTGTTGGACATGTGAGCCATGTCAATCCTGCTGCGGAAAGACCTGAAAAATTCAGTGGTCAGAATTTCAAAAGGTGGCAACAGAAAATGTTTTTCTACCTGACCACATTGAACCTTGCGAGGTTTTTAAAGGAAGATACTCATGTACCCAAAGAGGGTGAGATCGATATCCAAGTCATCAGTGCCATTGAAGCTTGGAAACATTCTGAATTCCTATGTCGGAATTATGTGCTGAATGGGCTAAGTGATTCCTTGTACAGTGTGTACGCTGGAATGAAAACAGCTAAAGGGCTTTGGGAATCTTTAGATCGGAAATATAAAACTGAGGATGCCGGTACTAAGAAATTTGTCGTAGGCCGTTTCCTATAGTTTAAAATGATTGATTCCAAAACTGTGATAAGCCAAGTACAATAACTGCAGATTATTCTAGCGAAAATTCATGCTGAGGGGATGAGTTTAAGTGAAACCTTCCAAGTAGCCTCGATAATTGAGAAATTACCACCCGGTTGGAAAGATTTCAAGAATTATCTAAAGCATAAACGAAAAGAAATGAGCATTGAAGACTTGGTTCTTAAGCTGAGAATTGAGGAAGATAATCGATTCTCTGAAAAGAGAGGAACGACTCATGAGGCCAAAGCAAATGTTATCGAACATGGCCATAAGAACAAGAACATCAAGAACAAATGGTCAAATATGGGCCCTAAAGGAGGAGTTTCCAAGAAATCAAAATTTCAAGGAAAATGCTTCAACTGTGACAAAATGGGTCACAAGTCTTCTGAGTGCAGACTGCCGAAGAAGAAAAAGAAACAAGAGGCTAATGTGCTGGAAAACATGACTCAAGATGTTTCAGACATTAACCTTTCTGCTGTGGTTTCTGAGGTGAATTTGGTGTGGGTTCTAACCCAAGAGAGTGGTGGTGGATTGATTCTGGTGCCACTCGACATGTATGCTCAGACAATAGCATGTTTTCTTCATTTGAGCCTGCTGAAAATGGGGAAAAGATATACATGGAAATTCAGCAACATCTGAGATAGAAGGTCAAGAAAGGTGATTCTGAAGATGACCTCTGGGAAAGAGTTGACTCTGAACAATGTTCTGTATGTACCTGAAATACGGAAGAATCTTGTGTCTGGATCGCTTCTGAACAAGCATGGTTTCCGGATGGTGTTCGAGTCTGATAAAGTAGTTTTGACTAAAAATGGGATGTATGTGGGAAAAGGGTATGTAACTGATGGGCTTTTTAAGCTCAATGTAATGGTTGGTTAAACCCAAAAATATCAATAAAGCTAGTTCTTCTGCTTATATTGTTGAGTATTCTAATCTTTGGCATGGTAGATTAGGACATGTTAATTTTAATTCATTGCGAAAGTTAATTAACATGAATCATATTCCCAATTTTAAAATTGATAACAAACATAAGTGTGATACTTGTGTTGAGGCAAAACTAACAAGATCATCTTTTCATAGTATTGAAAGAAACTCTGAACCACTTGATCTAATTCATACCGATGTATGTGATTTTAATTCAATACAATCGAGAGGCGGTAATAAATATTTTATTACCTTTATTGATGATTGCACAAGATTTTGCTATTTGTTATTTAATGAAAAGCAAGGACGAAGCTATAGAGAAATTTGTTCTCTATAAGAATGAAGTTGAGAACCAACTGAATAAAAGAATTAAGGAGTTAAGAAGTGATCGTGGTGGTGAGTATGTTTTCCCTTTTGAATCACTTTGTGAACAAAATGGAATCATACATCAAACCACAGCTCCTTATTCGCCTCAATCCAATGGGATTGCGGAACGTAAGAATCGTACCTTGAAAGAGATGATGAACGCTATGTTAATCAGCTCTGGCTTACCTCAGATTATGTGGGGAGAAGCTGTCTTATCAGCTAATTACCTTTTAAATAAGGTACCACGGAAAGAAGCAGGGAAAACTCCTTATGAAATGTGGAAAGGAAGAATACCTTCCTATAAATTCCTACGAGTGTGGGGTGTCTTGCCAAGGTAGTCATTCCTCCACCTAAAAAGGTGAAGATAGGACCAAAAACTGTTGATTGCATTTTCATAGGATATGCACATAACAGTAATGCTTATCGATTTCTTGTGCATGAGTCTAATGTACCAGATATTCACAAAAATACGATAATGGAATCGAGGAATGCATCTTTTTTCGAATACTTTTTTCCTTGTAAAACTAATTCGAATTCAGATGTGCACAAAAGGGCACATGAGACTATCATTGAAGATAGTCAGGACCGAGAACAAATTAATGTTCCAGAGGATCAACAAGTTGTTGAACCTGAACTAAGACGTAGCAAAAGAGCTAGAACGGAAAAATCATTTGGTCCAGATTTTCTGACATTCTTGTTAGAGAATGATCCTCAAAGCTATAACGAAGCTGTAAGGTCAGCTGATGGTGCCTTGTGGAAATATGCCATCAATAGTGAAATTGAATCCATCTTACAAAATCACACCTGTGAGTTAGTGAATCTTCCTCCAGGATGTAAACCTTTAGGGTCCAAGTGGATTTTCAAAAGGAAAAAAAAGGCAGATGGATCAATTGACAAGTACAAAGCAAGACTTGTAATTAAAGGTTATAGACAACGTGAAGGTCTTGATTACTTTGATACTTATTCTCCTGTCACGAGAATAAATTCCATAAGGATGATACTAGCGATTGCAGCTTTGCGCAATCTTGAGGTACATCAGATGGATGTGAAAACAGCCTTTCTGAATGGAGATTTAGATGAAGAAATCTACATGGAACAACCTGAAGGTTTTATAGCTCCAGGACAAGAAAAGAAAGTCTGTAAGTTAGTTAAATCCTTGTATGGATTGAAACAAGCCCCGAAACAGTGGCATAAAAAGTTTGATGACACCATGTTGGCAAATGGTTTTAAAATCAATGAATGTGATAAATGCATTTATGTCAGAGAGACATAAGTTGGCTATGTCATTTTATGTCTCTACGTTGATGACATACTGATTGTCGGGAGTAATGTCAAAATGGTGAAATCTACTAAGAATATGCTGAAATCCAAGTTTGACATGAAAGACATGGGTATTGCAGATGTCATTCTGGGAATAAAGATCTCGAGAAGTCCAGATGGACTTATCCTTGATCAGTCGCACTATGTGGACAAAATTCTTGGTAAATTCAACGATGATGATTCAGCTGTGGCTAGAACTCCTTTAGATGTGAGTTTACACCTATCAAAGAATAGGGGAGATGGTATATCTCAAGTAGAATACTCTAGAGTGATCGGGAGTTTGATGTATCTATCGAGTTGTACAAGGCCTGATATAACATGTACAGTAAACAAGCTCAGCAGATATACGAGTAATCCAGGGGTTGATCACTGGAAAGCAATAGTGAGAGTACTTAGGTACTTACGTTTTACTCGTAATTATGGGTTGCACTATCATAGATATCCAGCTGTAGTCGAAGGATACAGTGATGCTAATTGGATATCTGACATGAAAGACTCAAAGTCTACTAGTGGTTATGTGTTTACACTAGCAGGTGCAGCTATATCATGGAAATCCTCCAAACAGACTGTGATAGCCAGATCTACAATGGAATCAGAATTCATTGCATTAGACAAGTGTGCTGAAGAAGCAGAATGGCTTCGAAATTTTCTAGAGGATATTCCAAGTTGGCCTAAGCCAGTGCCAGCAATTTGCATTCATTGCGATAGTCAATCTGCAATTGGAAGGGCACATAACAATATGTATAATGGTAAGTCTAGACATATTCGTCGTAGACACAATACCGTTAGACAATTACTCTCTACTTGAGTTATTTCGATTGACTATGTAAAGTCAAAGGATAACATTGCGGATCCGCTAACCAAAGGGTTAAATAGAGAGTTAGTTGTGAAATCATCGAGGGGAATGAGACTGAAGCCCATTAGAAATGTTTATTACGAAGGAAAACCCAACCTTGTTGACTGGAGATCCCAAGAACTAGGTTCAATGGGACAACTTACTCGTAAAAGACATAATTGGATCACTGTGGGGGTTACCCTCTAGTCCATTCCTATGATGAAATGAAACAGTGATGCTCGTATGGAAAGAGGTTAAACAAAAGCTTTTAATGATTCTTATGCGTCGGGAATCCGAGCAGTATTACGAGATACTCTTAATAAGAAATCACCTATGAGAGAGAGAGAAGTGGGGCCGCTTCAAAGGGAATTGTACGGGGCACAATTTTTAGAAACTCTTGCAGAACCAGGTAGATGTTCATGGCCAAAATGAACATAATAATGAGAATTCAAATGTGTAGGTAAAATATTGTGTGATATGTGTTCTCCAATTACATGAACGGCAGTACAGTTCAATGACATCACGTCAACTGTCAGCCAGTAATGAGATATATTTTCACAAGGGAAGGTTCAAAGGCTGTGGCCTACCTATCCTATGCAGGTGTTGAACCGTTGAACTCTTCTAGGTCAAAATAAAATGTTTTATAAAAAATAATTTTATTCGAAGTTTTTCGCCAATTTCATTCATGTGGGGGATTGTTGGAAAAATGCTTACTTATAAGCATTTTGAGGCTCAATTTTAAGCATGGTCCACTTCGGTTAGTGGTTGTTATTGAATGATTCGGATACTCCTCCGTGAGTACTTCGAAATGGTATATTCATATGCTTAAAATGGTGCTTGGGTGAATGAGAAATTGTTGCTCAAAGTTCACAATTTTCAAGCCTTTTGTAATTCCATAACAGCTAATTTAATTAGCTTGGTGGTTACAAAGTTTAATCTCCATTAGTGCTAATTTAATTAGCTTAGTGGTTACAACAATGTGTAACATCTCATTATGAAATTTAATTGGCTAGTTAATTTCTATTAATTGATATGTGTTTTCTTTTCCTATATAAACAACATCAGTTCTTGTTTTCAATATCAGAACATGAAATAGAAAATAGAGAAAGACATAGCACACACACGAAAGATCATTTTCTTTGTTTTGTTAAAAGGAGAGTTCAAACACTTTGTGGTTCGTTGGATACGAGTCTGGTGGTGCCCTTTCTCGTACGTTTCCGTTGTATCCTGGGAAACAATCGTCTCACGTTCTACTGCACCTACGGTAGGGGACGAATTTGTTTTAAGGATATTGTTGTTTTACAACAAGCCTCGGGAAAGTTCTGTTCAGCCTCAGCTTCAGCTTCTGCCTCTGCCTGAATCAGCATCTGCTGTCAGCCTCTGCCTGACTCAGCATCTGCCAACAGCCTCTGCCTCAGCATCAGCATCAGCATTGCCAAGCCTCTGCCTCAGCTTCAGCCTCTGCCTCAGCTTCATCTTGCCTCTGCTTT
Organism: Zanthoxylum bungeanum; assembly: GCA_019454045.1. Classification (NCBI taxonomy): domain Eukaryota; kingdom Viridiplantae; phylum Streptophyta; class Magnoliopsida; order Sapindales; family Rutaceae; genus Zanthoxylum; species Zanthoxylum bungeanum. Next base: position 187,655 of record SKCR01036743.1, read on the forward strand.
CAGCCTCAGCCTCTGCCATCAGCCTCTGCTGTCAGCCTCTGCCATCAGCCTCTGCTGTCAGCCTCTGCCCTTCAGCCTCTGCCTCCGCTCTCAGGGTCTGCCTCTGCCCTTCAGCCTCTGCCTCCGCTCTCAGGGTCTGCCTCTGCCCTCAGCCTCGCTCTCTGCCTCCGCTCTCAGGGTCTGCCTCTGCCCTCAGCCTCCGCTCTCAGGGTCTGCCTCTGCCCTCAGCCTCCGCTCTCAGCCTCTACCGTCAGGGTCTACTCTCAGGGTCCGCCGTTAGGGTCTGTTTGAGGATAATAATTATAATTGTAATTTTGTCATTTCGGATTTCCCAATTACCGTGTAATAATTGTAATAATTATCATCTACAGTAAATTTCTAAAGTACATGATTCCATGATGTTATATTTGTTGTTCAATTTATGGTGAGGTACAATACTATCTAATCAATTCATAATTTACAACGAGATTGACAAGTCGTACTAAAATCGCGCTATGTATGTAATGACGACGAATTCTCAAAAGCAATAATGATATCATATTATTTATGTAACAACTCAATGTTAAAATATTTAAAAATTATTAAATAAATTATAATTATATTTACACGTCACTCATATTTTTATTATATCAAAAAATTACTCGTGTAATGATATCCAGCCAATGATATTGCTCATAAATTACATCCTAATTGCATGATTTGTGGAAATATTTGGTAGTCATAATTTTTTTTTTCCTTTTTCACTTTTCCATCACTTGATACACTTTTTTTTTGCATGTGTATAATCACAACCTTTCTAGAAGTTTACCTACCATTTTATTATAAAGTTAGATAATTTTTAATGTTATCTTTTAATTAAAAATCATTTTTACTTAATATAACTCCGTCAATTCAAATAGAAATGACGGAAGATCTCGAGCTTCAATAGAAATTCGTGATCTTGTATCGTTCAACTTGAGATTATGATGAATTTTCATTTCGAATAAAAAATTAAGTCGAGATTCAGGATAATTTTTTATTTTAAATTTATAATTGAGAGAATTTTTTGTCTCGAATTTATAATCAAGATGGAATTGAGATTAACAAATCATAACTCATGCGAACAATTGCCATCTCTGACGACCGAAGGGAATTGAAATATAATATTAAATTAAATTTATATAAAACTCTAAATTAATAATTAAGAGATAAATGAGATCGCAATTGATTAATGGGAGTGTATTCAATTGAGATTTTAAAAGACTATTTATGAATAAATAAGTCATGTAGATTTTAAAAGACATTTAAAGAATGTAATGACTTACAATATTTTATGAAATTTCTGTTAATCAATATTTTTTACATATTAGATTTTAAAAGACTTATTTCATGAGAATTTGTAAGATTTGAAAGGACCATTATAAATTTTTTTTTTTTTTTAGAACCGATATTATATGAAATGAAACCATAAATAAAAAAATTAATGAAAGTCAATTGGTTCAAGCTGTGGACATTTGCATCAACAATAACAAAAAATTAGATCATATGAAATGAATCATAAATAAAAACAAACATTCAAAATTATAAATCAATCAAAAGATAACAAATAAATGATAATTTTAATAAAGAAAAACAAAAACTAATATTATTTAATGTTAATATATTACAAATAACATAATATACTAAACTAGTAAGCTATTAATATATTTAAAAGATTATGATAATTATTTCACCATTAGCAATGAACGTCTTTCAAGCCAATGATATCACATTCTTTCAAAAGAAATCGTTACACAAGAAGACAAGGGTTCTGACAGAATCCACGTGTCCATTATGATTAGACTGGATTGGTTTACAGTTGCAAGATAAATTAACGGCGCAGATTGGCGGTGAGTTAATCTTGTAGACCCCACTTCATCAGTGACCTTTCATTTGATTGGTCATTGGCCCCCCCTACGTCATCATCAAACCTCTCGTGGGACCCGCTTTATGCATTATGCTTCAACCTTCTTTATGAAAACGTGTGGACAATGGAAAACTTCTGGCCTGGGCCCACCTGGTTTTGGATTATAACATTTCAGTCCCCAGGTTTGTATGTCTTATCGAGTGATTTAAAACCCAGCCAGATCCATCCCTTCGGGATTGAGAGCGGGTGAAGAGTTAGAAGTTGAACCGCGGATCAATCAGAGATTAGATTGATAGTCGACCCAAAATCACTCTAATTATTTTTTACAAAATATATAAAAAAAAAAAAACATAAATTAATAATAAAAAAATCGTTCCCTTCAACTGTTAAATCCAGACATAAATTTCACATTTTATTTTCGAAATCTCTAATTTCATCGATTCAGTTGTCGAACAATTGGTTTAGAACGTTTGAGGCTGATTCAATTTCTACCCGAATTGAAAGGATCACCTGGACTAGACCTTAGATCAGGTTCTCGTTTAACCGTTCGGTCCGATCCGAATTTTAAATCATTGATTTTATCGAATAAGGACATAAGAGTGTCTATTTGTATCAAATAAGTCTCTCATTCAATGTTTTTATTTCAAATTATTCTTATGAATTTATGATACAAAATTTATAATCTAACTGATACGATAATTGAGGCGTTATTCATCTATTGGTCATGTGAAATTATTAAAATTATGGCTGAATTTAGTATATAGTATTGTATTATTAAGAGTATAAATTAACTTATAAATATAGAACAAATATAAGAGTATAAATTAGTGTTAACACTAACATAAAAAAAAATAATATCGTTCTGTGCAATTCAATTTTTATGAATATAAATTAGTATTAATTATACGTTTGAAATAGTATTTAAATGATAACGTTTAGGCAAATTTATAAGCTTATTAAATTTCACATCAAACGGTGTGTATGTCTTGGACAGAATAATCTTGTAAAATAATTAAATATTTGGTCGTCTTAATTTCACAAATTTTACTGATTGATGCATTCCACGTTGAGGTTCAAAATTTTTCTTGCAAGATCTCCTAATCATATTGCATACTTGTCGAGATTCTTATAATTATTTTCTTCTAAAGAAAAATATTACAATAAAAATTAATTATACTTGCAATAGAAATATTTAAGAATCTCCTAGATCAACTTAGTAATAGCTAGACCCAGTCGATGGTTCGGTTCCACACTAAAGTGGAATCGGAATCGGAACCGGAACCGGAACCGAACCGTTCGGTTCTGGTTCCATTCGTTTTTTTTTTAATTGAAAATAAAAAATTGAGATTGATAAATCAATATAATTTAAAATTATGAATTTAAATTTATATAATACACTTACATTATATAATTACATTAAATTACAAATAAAATATTTATCTAAAAAAAAATTAGTATATAAACGGTTCAAGCGGTTCCAACCGGCTCGGCTAGGGTAGGAACCCTAACCGAACCGGTTAGGTTCCGGTTCGGTTCCGGAACCGGAACCTTGGCCGGGTATAGTAATAGCGTCGATGACGTTTGGTGAAAATTAACCTTCATCATGTTGTAGATTTACCCATTTTAAATCAACACTCACCCTCACGTGTAAACCAGTATTTTACATGATCCATATCACATGGATAGATAGTATAGGTTCACTAGTGTATGAGTCTCGTTCTAATATTATGTTGAAATTTATGAACTAACTCGACCTAAAAATTAACATGAGAATATATGGTTACTCAATACTTATATATTAAGCTCGTTCATTAATTTATTTCCACCGATATTTAATATTTCCCTTAACAACCCATAGATGTGAGAAATCAAGTAGTTTACCATCAGTATTTCCCTACAATTGCTAGTTAAAATCACAATTATATCATACTATTTACCATTCTTTTTTTTTTCCTGTAAAAAAATATATATATTTAGTTATTTATGTAAAATGAAATCCTCCAACACACAAGGGGCCAAAACAAAATTCCTTGATATGCATTATTGAGTATAAAATCTATAATCAAACAAAAAGGTACTTGTCCAACTCACAAATGCATTCTTGAAAGCTTCATTTGCATAATAAAATAAATAATTAAAAAGTCTTAATTCAATTGAAAATTAAGAAAAAAAAATGGACACTTTAAAATAGAATAATTTGGTAAAGTGATAGCATTAAAAATAGAGGGGAAAATAATAATCATTAAAATACAAAAGCACATGCTACTTGCTTGAGGGACAACATAACATCTCACCTAATTTATTCACCAACAATATCTTATTAATACAATTAAGAATCAATCTCATCACCAATTTGTTGTCTAATTGATTCTTTTTATTTATTTTTTTTAAAGGAAAAGAAAAAAAGAAAAATCAAATAATCCCTTAGCACATGAATCCATCGTTAAAAAAAGTATCTTGCATGGATTGATAAAAGTGATTGGGATAATAATATAAATTTGGATAATTTTTAACTTTTAAGTTATATTTTGAGTTGAGTTAAACGTATAAATTTATATATAATATAAAATAATATATATATATATATATATATGAGTGAATCCATATTATTTTATCATGTTTCCTGTGATCTTTAAGTCCTTGGTTCGAATCCAGTAAGTATGTTTCTTGTAAGAGCCTGAGACAGCCGGAGATTTTACATGCTCCGCTTAAGTCCGAAAAAGATGGTTTGACCGCGGAATTTCCAAAGATTAAAAAAAACAAACAAACATAAAAGACAACCTATAAAAATTAGGCTATGTGCCTATTTTAGTTTAAAATGGATTGTTGAGTCACTTTTCTCATTTAATTTAGTTTAATTTTATTTAGGATGAGATTGGAGAGGGCTTCTTCTTCTTCTTCTTCTTCTTTTTTTTTTTTTAAAGAAAATTTACATACATAGACAAATGGAATTAGATGAGATGTGTAATTCTAGGTTAAAGATTTGTATATGAACTACAAAGGATTTGATTAATTTTTTACATGTTAGATAGAGAGCTTTCATTTTAATTAAATAAATAAATTTTATAAAGTAAAAACGTACAAGAATTCACGATCTACAATATCTTTTTAATAAAAAATATATTATCCAATAATATTAGTGAGAACATGATGTATATGATATGATTAATATGAGATGTGTGTATATATATATTAGATATTGCCCGTGCCTCCGGCACGGTTGTGGGAACACAGCTACCTGGGCGACGCATGCTGTTCCTAGGCTCACGGCCTAGTCGGGAGTACGGAATAGCCACGGGGGACTAAACCGGAGAATAATGGAGTCGCCACCCGGTGTGAACCGGGACAAAGATTTAAGGCCGCACTCACCCATCGCAAGGGAAGACCTCAACCGTTGGGTTCGGAATGGTCCCTTACTTATGCAACTTGTAATGTAAAGATTTATGCAATAATCCAACCAAGCCTATGACATATATTTCCAAATGCAACACAATCCTCGATTCACATGCTTAAAAGTATAGTTTACATCTAACATACATGAAACCAAATCTTATTGCCAAATTCACATGCTCAAAAGTAGGCCTTTGCAACAACAAGCACATAACGTCATAAGAATTCAATCATTCATGTAAATATAAACGCAAACAGTCATGGTAACATTTACGTGTAATGTAAAGGAAATCAAAATGACGACAAATAATATTGTAGGCGCATAACAGAAATAGACAACTAGAGAGGTAATACAAATGCATAGCGTACAAAGGGGTAACCATATGCTAAGATGGACATGTCGTAATGTGATGCAAGAGGATCTGTTTACCGTGTGCGTTCGTGCAGCGTTTGTAGACGCGTTCGAACGGTAAACAGAAGGTTCTCGTTCGAGTAGCGTTCGTAAACGCGTTAGAACGGAAATGAAACAGAATGCTCACGTTCATATGGCGTTTGTTAACGCGTTCGAACGGAAATGAAACAGAATACTCACGTTCGTGTGGCGTTTGTGAACGCGTTCGAACGGAAATGAAACAGAATGCTCACGTTCGTATGACGTTCGTGAACGCGTTCGAACAGAAATAAGACCTGATGCATGACAAGGCAAAATACATGCGCGTTCGAGTTGCGTTCGTAAACGCGTTCGAATGGGAATAGACCTGATGCATGAAATGAGACGTGATACATAAATGACAAATAGTACAATGCGAGGCGCGGCGAAGCATCGTGGTAAAGGGTTTTAACCTCTTCAATTAGAGGACCTCTCATCGCACTTACTAAGCCCATGCGTCCGATCGCATCATGCATACAAACATAAAGACAATCATATCAAACTAAGTATGCCCGATTGAACGTATCTTGCTTTCAATCGGACACACATCAATCGTCGCGGCAAAGCATCGTGGTAAAAGGCTTTAACCCCTCCCCATAGGGGATCTTTCATTCCACTTACTAAGCACATGCGCTTGATTGAACCATGCATACAAACATAAAGACAATCATATCAAACTAAGTATGCCCGATTGAACGTATCTTGCATTCAACCGGACACACTTCAACCGGTGCGGCAAAGCATCGTGGTAAAGGGCTTTAACCCCTCCACATAGGGGATCTTTCATTCCACTTACTAAGCACATGCGCTCGATTAAATCATGCAGGACTAAGCAACATACAGAATTCAAGTGACGAGAAATAAATAAACCAAATCAACACAAAACAAGAGAAGGTGCCGTTTACTCAAGTGGTACGTGGAGTTGTATCCCAAGTACAGACCGCACTACCGTCCATTCGGATTCGGCTACAGAATTTACGTCTGGGTTTCCATCCTATATACCACAAGAGACGACACTCTTCCACTTCATTCAAGCCACAACATGCATCCATAAACGACTCTCATGCGAATAGAATTCAATAATAATAAAAACGAATATAAACTAATGAGAAAGTGCCCTCAGGTCTAACATTTTAAATCACCTCTCGGATGTACGATACACGATCGTCGGAAGGGTAGATGCTCTGCAACTCTTCCGGTTCACTAGTTCACTGTTCTCGTTCGTTGTCTTATTGTTTTGAGTCGTCGTTCTCCGTCTTTTGCTGCTGCTTTTGACTCCGATTTGTTGCCGTTGCTACTGTTTTGCTGCTGTTTCCTCTGTATTTTTTGCTTACTGTTTGTGGACTGTTTTGATATTCTTGGTGGACTGTTTTGATGTTCCTGGTGGACTGTTTTGGGTGCTCTTTTGGTGTTTTTAGGCTACGGTTTTGGTGTGTTTGGGGAGGTATTGGGCTGCTGTTTGGGACTGATTTCAGGGGTAGTTTCGGTGCTGTCAGGGACTGATTTCAAGGGTTAGGGGCTGATGTGTGTTGTTCTCGTTAATTTGGTGAGGGAAGGGTTGTTGTGTGTTTTTTTAGTTTATGTGTGATATTGAGAGTGTCTTGATGTCTTGGGCGTGTATTGGAGAGAGTGGAGAGAGGAGGTGGCTAGGTTAGTGCATGTTTATATAGAAGAGAGCTAGGGCTTCACATTGTCTCACAAGGAAGGGATCTAGTTCCCAAATTAGGAGTGATAGGAATGATATACAAGATTGAGGGGGGACAATATATTTTTAAATTGGTAGATGTCTTATTAGATTAGGAAGTCAAATATATGATTGGCTTTAATTGGTTAGGATTGATTTTAATTAGGCATGATTTTAGTTTAAGTTGGTAATTGTTTATTTTATGTTTGGTATATGTTTTATTTAATTATTTAATTATTATCTTATTTAGTTAATATTTATTTATTTAAATTGAGATGTGTTTTATGGGCTTGGGCGTGTGGGCCAAGGCTTGGGCGAATTGGGCTTAATGTGAGGCTAGCAGCAAAACCAGAATTACCGACACCGTTCGAACGCTTATTCAAACGCGGCACGAACGCCCGAATCTGTTTGACGTTCGAACGTATACACGAACGTAGCACAACGAAAACAGTGAACCTTGTTTATTCTGAATTCCCCCTTCCGATGTCCGTTTTCCGTGACCTCCGTGACTTAAAAGATAGTGTCTCCAAAATGAGACTCATCATAGGGACTTATGTGTAAAAATGCAGTGCCTACAGTCGCCCCCACTTTGATGGGACTTGTGTAATGTGTAACAGTGACAATCCTATCAAAGTTATGCAATGCATTTTCACTTACCTGGCTCGCCAACTGCCACTTGACTTTCCACGTGTTGAGTTGATTTGGGTGGTGAGGTACTGCGACCCCTGGTTCATTCCCGAGCCGTGTTGTGATGTGGTCCATTCCCGAACCGTTACCGTAAGGTGTCCATTCCCGAACTGTTACTGTAAGGTGTCCATTCCCGAACTGTTACTGTAAGGTGTCCATTCCCGAACTGTTACTGTGAGTTGGTCCATTCCCGAACCGTTACTGTGAGGTGTTTATTCCCGACCTATTACCGTGAGGTGGTCCATTCCTGAACTGTTACTGTAAGGTGGTCCATTCCCGAACCGTTACTGTGAGGTGTTCATTCCCGAACTGTTACCGTGAGGTGTCTATTCCCGAACTGTTACTGTAAGGTGGTCCATTCCCGAACCGTTACTGTGAGTTGGTCCATTCCCGAACCGTTACTGTGAGGTGTTCATTCCCGAACTGTTACAGTGAGGTGGTCCATTCCCAAACCGTTACTGTGAGGTGTCCATTCTCGAACTGTTACTGTAAGGTGGTCCATTCCCGAACCATTACTGTGAGATGTTCATTCCCGAACTATTACTGTGAGGTGGTCCATTCCCGAACCGTTACTGTAAGGTGGTCCATTCCCGAACCGTTTCTGTGAGGTGTCCATTCTCGAACCGTTACTGTAAGGTGGTCCATTCCCGAACCGTTACTGTGAGGTGTCCATTCTCGAACCGTTACTGTAAGGTGGTCCATTCCCGAACCGTTACTGTGAGGTGTCCATTCTCGAACTGTTACTGTAAGGTGGTCCATTCCCGAACCGTTACTGTGAGGTGTCCATTCCTGAACTATTACTGTGAGGTTGTCCATTCCCGAACCGTTACTGTAAGGTGGTCCATTCCCGAACCGTTACTGTGAGATGTTCATTCCCGAACTATTACTGTGAGGTGGTCCATTCCCGAATCGTTACTGTAAGGTGATCCATTCCCGAACCGTTACTGTGAGGTGTCCATTCCCGAACTATTACTGTGAGGTGGTCCATTCCCGAACCGTGACTGTGAGGTGGTTCATTCCCGAACCGTTCTTCCATTCTTGGAGTGCCATTCTCGGCCTGTTCATTCTTGAACTCTGCTCCATTCTTGGATTGCCATTCTCGGCTTGTTCATTCTTGAACTGTCCATTCCCGGACTATATCTCCATTCTCGGAGTGTCATTTCCGACTTGTTCATTCTTGAACTCTGCGCCATTCTTGGATTGCCATCCTCGGCTTGTTCATTCTTGAACTGTCCATTCCCGGACTATATCTCCATTCTCGGAGTGCCATTCTCGGCAGAACTGATCTGTTGTGATGCGGGCCTCGCCCCCAGATTGCCATACTCGACAATGCTGATCTGATGTAATATGGGCCTCGCCCCCAGAATGCCATACCCGGCAATGCTGATACTGATGCTAATACGGGCGTCGCCCCAAACTGATGCTGATGTGGGCCTCGGCCCTTGGGATTCATCCCAAACTGATACTGATGATATGGGCCTCGCCCATGTGATTCGTTCCTGAAGATTGCTGACATTGTACTGTTACTGCTTCTGGTTGGCTTGCATTCAGCGCTTTCTTTTTTTCTCATTGAAACCTGTTATTACAAAACAGAACAAACACGAAAGGATGCAAAATGCGTTACGTGTATGCATGCATGAATATTCCTATCCCGTCGGGTTAGGTCTTCCGTCAATTCTCTCGGTGACTGCTTAGCCTTCTCTTCCTCGGACAAGCTATTTCTTCAATCTGTCTACGTTGATCGGCTCGGTGAACTAATTCCCTTCCAAGTCTGATATCTTCATTGGCTTTATTTCCCAATTTCTAAATGTCTATCTTATCTTTTCTGTTTGCTTATTTCGAAGGTTCCCCGTGTTCATCACTGGATTCCATAGTACAAAGGTTGAATACTTTTCTCAAATATACTCATATTGCAGAAGAGTTTCAGTAAAATGAACGTCTTTATTATCGTTGAGGAAAGGAGTTCGAACAAGTAACAAAATCAATGTCTTTTTAAAAAACTGGATCAAATAGACTAGGAGGAACATCTCCATCATCCGCAACACTGCCTTCTTCCTCGGCCTATGGTTCTTCACTGTTATCCATGTAAGAAGCTTGGTGGTTGATGGTTTCTTTTCATGGGTTGGGTATTTTATGGGAATCTATGAGATCTTGAATTTCATGCCTGAGGCGGGTGCAGTTATCGGTGTCATGGCCATGTAGCTGGTGAAAGTGATAATAAAGGTTCACATTTATGTGTGGTGGTGGGGGGTGTGGAAGTGGCTTGCCTTCTAAGGGTTTCAAGATTCCTTGTCCCTGTAACTTTTCAAATACCTTCGACAAAGGTCTACCAAGGTTGGAGAATTGCCGGTTTCTGATGGCAGCGACTTCGGCAGTAGCAGGCTTTGTCTCAGAAGGCCCCCCAAAAGTTCTTTTATTCTGACCATAAAACTTTCTGTTTTCAGCCTCCTCTTCCTCAATATCCATGACAGTTTCCCTCAACTGTCGAAAATCAGAAATCATCCTCCTCAGCTTACCATAAATAGAGGGCTTGGTGCCCTTGATAATCATCTTAATTTGGTCTTTCTCTGAAGGCCGAGTCTGCATTTTCAAAAGCTGGCTTCTCCAGCGATCCACATATTCTTTGAAACTTTCCTCTGGCTTCTGCTTAGTGTTCTCCAAATCACGGAGTGACAAGTCAATTTCTAAGTCTGTGACATACTGCTTCAGAAAAGCATCAGCTAGTTCCCTCCAATCTTCCTTAACCTTCTTCTCAAGACTATGATACCAAACCACAGGTGCCCCCTCAAGTGACATCCCAAACATCTTTTGGACTTGGCGCTGTGATAGGCCCACTGAACTCATGACTGAGACATATTGCTGCAGATGGACTCTTGGGTCTCCATTCCCATTAAACTTGGCCATGTCGGGCATTTTAAACTGAGCTGGCAGCTGTTCTCCGAAGGTCATTGCCTCATAATCTAACAACTCTTCATGTTTACCCCTCATTTTGCGGGTAACTGTTTCAACATGATCCCGAAGCTTCTGAAATTCTGTCTGAGACCCAATCACTTTGCCTGTTGCATACTCTGCTATGTCATCATCAAAAGTGGGGATATCATCCCCCAACCCATTCGGAGGCTCTTCGCGCCTTACATTCTCAGAATTTCCCCCAGCACGGGGCACAACCATATCTTTCATGGCAGTAGTCAAGGCTTGCAGCTGTTCAATAATCTTGGCGAAACCATTCTCCAACTGATATATCCGGGATACCTCAATATCTGATTCACTCATGTCTGTTCTCAGTATTTTAGTGAGTCTTCCCTTTTTTCTAACCCAACGGGAATCTATGATGGCTTTCAGAACACAAGGGTTAACATGATATATGTATGCATGGGGTGCATGGGATGCATGGTATGCATGCGATACCAGAAATATATCAACTCATTAAAATTTTCACACAAATCGGCTCATCATCATTTTAGAAGTTTTTGGGCTAACTGTCATAGGAGTGAACTCGTCCCAGTTTAAATGGCCCAACGAGTTCACATCTTATGGCAAAGAGCCCAACTAAATCCAAATGATAATATTCCGAACACAATCATAAAATGGCCCATTGTTATTTAGAAGCCTTTTGGCCCAATCGTCATAAGATATGTTCTTGTCCCAGTTTAAATGGCCCAACAAGCCCATATCTCATGACAAAAGACCCAGATGGATTCAAATAGCAATGTTCCCAAACATAAGCATACAAGGAAGATATTATAAACATAAAATAATAACTTCTACCGTGTGGCCCACCATCATTTCAGAAGCTTTGGGCCTAATTGTCATAAGATACGAACCTGCCCCAGTTTAAATGGCCCAGCAAGTTCGCATTTTTGACAAAGAGTCCAATTCATCCAAATGATAATGGTCCTAAAGCACAAGGAAATATTTGTTATAGGCTATACAACCCGGTCTACGCATGGGTTCGTGGGAGTATGGACAAAGGCTCTCATCGGCGAACGAGTTCACATCTCAACGAGTTCACATCTCATGGCAAAGAGCCCAACTAAATCCAAATGATAATATTCCGAACACAATCATAAAATGGCCCATTGTTATTTAGAAGCCTTTTGGCCCAATCGTCATAAGATATGTTCTTGTCCCAGTTTAAATGGCCCAACAAGCCCATATCTCATGACAAAAGACCCAGATGGATTCAAATAGCAATGTTCCCAAACATAAGCATACAAGGAAGATATTATAAACATAAAATAATAACTTCTACCGTGTGGCCCACCATCATTTCAGAAGCTTTGGGCCTAATTGTCATAAGATACGAACCTGCCCCAATTTAAATGGCTCAGCAAGTTCGCATTTTTGACAAAGAGTCCAATTCATCCAAATAATAATGGTCCTAAAGCACAAGGAAATATTTGTTATAGGCTATACAACCCGGTCTACGCATGGGTTCGTGGGAGTATGGACAAAGGCTCTCATCGGCGAAGGATGGCCCACAACTAGGTCTCCCCAATCAAGGGTTCGAGCAACCAAGTGAGCACACCCTTTTTTTATACACTAAGATACGTGCCAATGAGCTATGGTGTGTGACGGACTGTCAAATGGATTTCCCGTTGTAGATTCCCCAGAGGGAAGGTGGAGCGAGGCTCACTTAAATACCAAAGCCTCTTAGGCTCTTATCGCTTGGTGTCAGGAATAAACAACGAGTCCTCCAAATTAGTCCATCACAATAGGCTACGAGTAGATGGCTATCTAGGTGCCTTCACAGCTTTTCCTTCTAGAAAGGTAGTGAGTGAAGGAAGACACCAAACCATTACCTAGCCTCAAAATGCCTTTGATCACAACCCTCATTTCACACATTTGTAGACACGGTTAATTAAAGCATAAATCTATACATTACAAGGCATTATTTCGGGGCCGATTCTCTATCCCCAGTGGAGTCGCCAGACTGTGGGAACACAGCTACCTGGGCGACACATGTTGTTCCTAGGCTCGCGGCCTAGTCGGGAGTACGGAATAGCCACGGTGGACTAAACCGGAGAATAATGGAGTCGCCACCCGATGTGAACCGGGACAAAGATTTAATGCCGCACTCACCCCTCGCAAGGGAAGACCTCAAACCGTTGGGTTCGGAATGGTCCCTTACTTATGCAACTTGTAATGTAAAGATTTATGCAATAATCCAACCAAGCCTATGACATATATTTCCAAATGCAACACAATCCTAGATTCACATGCTTAAAAGTATAGTTTACATCTAACATACATGAAACCAAATCTTATTGCCAAATTCACATGCTCAAAAGTAGGCCTTTGCAACAACAAGCACATAACGTCATAAGAATTCAATCATTCATGTAAATATAAACGCAAACAGTCATGGTAACATTTGCGTGTAATATAAAGGAAATCAAAATGACGACAAATAATATTGTAGGCGCATAACAGAAATAGACAACTAGAGAGGTAATACAAATGCATAGCGTACAAAGGGGTAACCATATGCTAAGATGGACATGTCGTAATGTGATGCAAGAGGATCTGTTTACCGTGTGCGTTCGTGCAGCGTTTGTAGACGCGTTCGAACGGTAAACAGAAGGTTCTCGTTCGAGTAGCGTTCGTAAACGCGTTAGAACGGAAATGAAACAGAATGCTCACGTTCGTATGGCGTTTGTTAACGCGTTCGAACGGAAATGAAACAGAATACTCACATTCGTGTGGCGTTTGTGAACGCGTTCGAACGGAAATGAAACATAATGCTCACGTTCGTATGGCGTTCGTGAACGCGTTCGAACAGAAATAAGACCTGATGCATGACAAGGCAAAATACATGTGCGTTCGAGTTGCGTTCGTAAACGCGTTCGAACGGGAACAGACCTGATGCATGAAATGTGACGTAATACATAAATGACAAATAGTACAATGCGAGGCGCGACGAAGCATCGTGGTAAAGGGTTTTAACCTCTTCAATTATAGGACCTCTCATCGCACTTACTAAGCCCATGCGCCCGATCGCATCATGCATACAAACATAAAGACAATCATATCAAACTAAGTATGCCCGATTGAACGTATCTTGCTTTCAACCGGACACACATCAACCGGCGCAGCAAAGCATCGTGGTAAAGGGCTTTAACCCCTCCCCATAGGGGATCTTTCATTCCACTTACTAAGCCCATGCGCTTGATTGAACCATGCATACAAACATAAAAACAATCATATCAAACTAAGTATGCCCGATTGAACGTATCTTGCATTCAACCGGACACACTTCAACCGACGCGGCAAAACATCGTGGTAAAGGGCTTTAACCCCTCCCCATAGGGGATCTTTCATTCCACTTACTAAGCCCATGTGCTCGATTAAATCATGCAGGACTAAGCAACATACAGAATTCAAGTGACGAGAAATAAATAAACCAAAGCAACACAAAACAAGAGAATGTGTCGTTTACTCAAGTGGTACGTGGAGTTGTATCCCAAGTACAGACCGCACTACCGTCCATTCGGATTCGGCTACATAATTTACGTCTGGGTTTCCATCCTATATACCACAAGAGACGACACTCTTCCACTTCATTCAAGCCACAACATGCATCCATAAACGACTCTCATGCGAATAGAATTCAATAATAAAAAAAACGAATATAAACTAATGAGAAAGTGCCCTCAGGTCTAACATTTTAAATCACCTCTCGGATGTACGATACACGATCTTCGGAAGGGTAGATGCTCTGCAACTCTTCCGGTTCACTGGTTCACTGTTCTCGTTCGTTGTCTTACTGTTTTGAGTCGTCGTTCTCCGTCTTTTGCTGCTGCTTTTGACTTCGATTTGTTGCCGTTGCTACTGTTTTGCTGCTGTTTCCTATGTATTTTTTGCTTACTGTTTGTGGACTGTTTTGATATTCTTGGTGGACTGTTTTGATGTTCCTGGTGGACTGTTTTGGGTGCTCTTTTGGTGTTTTTAGGCTACGGTTTTGGTGTGTTTGGGGAGGTATTGGGCTGCTGTTTGGGACTGATTTCAGGGGTAGTTTCGGTGCTGTCAGGGACTGATTTCAAGGGTTAGGGGCTGCTGTGTGTTGTTCTCGTTAATTTGGTGAGGGAAGGGTTGTTTTGTGTGTTTTTTTAGTTTATGTGTGATATGGAGAGTGTCTTGATGTCTTGGGCGTGTATTGGAGAGAGTGGAGAGATGAGGTGGCTAGGTTAGTGCATGTTTATATAGAAGAGAGATAGGGCTTCACCTTGTCTCACAAGGAAGGGATCTAGTTCCCAAATTAGGAGTGATATGAATGGTATACAAGATTGAGGGGGGACAAGATATTTTTAAATTGGTAGATGTCTTATTAGATTAGGAAGTCAAATATATGATTGGCTTTAATTGGTTAGGATTGATTTTAATTAGGCATGATTTTAGTTTAAGTTGGTAATTGTTTATTTTATATTTGGTATATGTTTTATTTAATTATTTAATTAATTTAATTAATTTAATTATTATCTTATTTAGTTGATATTTATTTATTTAAATTGGGATGTGTTTTATGGGCTTGGGCGTGTGGGCCAAGGCTTGGGCGAATTGGGCTTAATATGAGGCTAGCAGCAAAACCAGAATTACCGACACCGTTCGAACGCTTATTCGAACGCGGCACGAACGCCCGCAATCTGTTTGACGTTCGAACGTATACACGAATGTAGCACCAACGAAAACAGTGAACCTTGTTTATTCTGAATTCCCCCTTCTGATGTCCGTTTTCCGTGACTTAAAAGGTAGTGTCTCCAAAATGAGACTCATCATAGGGACTTATGTGTAAAAATGCAGTGCCTACAACGGTGTTACAGAATTTACAGAGATATTAAGATTATATTATTTAATTTATTTGTTAATTTTCAGAGATATTCTATCATGAAATGATTTTATTTTTTAATCAAATGATTTTATTCTTTAATTTATTTGGTAGTTTTCATTTTCCATTTTTATAGAGATTCTATAATGGAAGGATTCTTTATCAGCCATTAGATTATAATGAAATGATCTGAGCCGCAAATTAAGACACATAAAGATAGCATTTGAATACATTATCTCTCGTAATCCTAACCATTTGTTGCATTCTCTTTCCTACCACACCATTGTACTTTATAATATATATATATGAAAATCTAATCGCGAACATGTTTATGATATGATTAATATTATATAAATATGACATAATAAGGGTATCTTACTCATGTAAATACTAAAATTGTGTTCATTTTCAAAGATTTTAACATGATTATTAAATGAATTATATCCATATTTGTTTAAATTTGACACACATGATAATATAAATTGTCACTTCTTTAACTATAGGTCGGTACATAGATTTAGCCTTTCTGTAAACATCAAATTGTAATATTTGTATATGGTAAAAAATTTCAAAAAATAATAATAATAATGATAATAAACAAGCAACAAAGTAAATTAAAAATTTCCCTTTGGACATATATAGTTTTTGCTCATTGCCATAAGCCAGGGACCATATTCATATTTTGGTATTTTTTTTTTCTTTAAATAACATAGCAATGGAAGCAGCTCTTTCTCCTCTAGTAGTTGAATCAGAATCTAAGAATGTAATGCCATTAAGACTAATAAATTTAAGGATGTGAGTTCGAGTTTCAACTACTAAAAGGTATGAGATCACGAGAAATGAAAAATTCCCCGTGGTCTCTTTCACTCAAAATAAATTTAAGGATATGAGTTTAAATTTCTATAGAGACTCATATGTGAGTTTTTAAAAAAATAATAGAATATCAGAATGTCATGATCTTTTGAATTGCATAATTAGAGGTAGAAGAAAATAGATCTTTTCGGTACCACTGACATCTAAATATAATATCTTTATTATTAGGAATAGTAACAGGTAGAATTTAGTAAAAATTTATCGATAATAAATACGCACCCGTCTAAAAAAAACAAATTCTACCTATATTCATTACCAAATTTATTTTAACATATTTATAACTATTTATCAAACTTGTATTGATATCCGACAGATTTTTAGCGAATTTCCTAACTTCCAAACACTAATAAAATGACTAAAATTTATATTGGGAAAACATAATTATAAGTTTATAACTACTCAAGAAGTAGATTTGAAAGGAGAAGGCTTAGCTGGAAGGTTTTCAATTATTATTTACTTATTCAAACCATCAAATTTTGTGGTAGATTTAACATTTGCCTTTTAAAAAAGCAAAATCGTATTAGACATATCAGTTATCTGGGGATGAAAATAGGACGGGAGGAGATGTAAATCTTGATCATGTTCTATTTATATGATCAGGATAAAAAAATATCTTGGTCTCATCTTATTTATATATTCGGTATAAAAAATTATTTCGGTTCTGTCAATTATTATAATCGGGATAAAAAATTATTTTGGCCCAGATATTTGCTAACAGTGGCGAAACCACCTTCAAGTCTAAAGCAGCCCGAGCAACCCTAAATTTTTAAAAATAGAAAATAAATTTTTTTATGGGACTAGTTGAAAACAAATTTAGGGTTAAATTATTAAGTTGGACTCTCGTAATATTTTGAGAACATAAATGTATTTGGTAATTTAGTCTATTAAATAATAAATTTGCATTCAAAACCATCCCTTATACAAAAACTATCATGATTTTTTTTTTTTTTATGGGAACAGAATCTAAACAAGATCAGTTATATCTTCTGAGAGTTTACTACATAATAATTTCGGATAGAACATAATGACATCAAAAAGATTTATACAATCGATTTTATTTAGAGGAAAAAAATCTTGTTTAATTGTACATTATATGCATCACAAAGTCGGGCTAATACGGCACTTGTTTACTCTCTCATCTAGCAAGTCAGTTTTCTCGATGCCTACGTGTATGAATTCGATAGTAAAATATCTACGATACTTTAGTGACAAGTTACGAAGACTAACACATATCATAAGTACAAGATCATGCATCAACACGACATATGATTACAAGGCAAAAAAGCAACTCCCAAGCAACATGAATATAAATTGAGACAAACATTGGAGTTCATTCATATGTGTTCGATACATGATCTTTCCATATATAAGTGGTAATCTAAAGACGAAACGATACACAGATAAAGACCTTAGAACACCGATATCCAAGGTGACACCAAGACTCTCAAGTCATCCTTAAAGAAGTTTTAAAGACGTTAACTTATGGCATTAGTGAACACATCTAGTGTTTGAGTTGTCACACCCTCTAAAATAAAAAATACAAGGAAATATCATCATCAAACAATGGCACCCTAAGACAAACGGCCATGGGATTAACTAATGACTTTTATTCGTAAAAACAAAAAAACAAAAACAACAGCATTAAAGAGTAGAAGCACAAGAAATTTGTCCCCATTAAACATCAATATCACATATAGGCCAGTGAATTTACATTTTGACAACAGAAATATTTTGCTTTATCCTAGAGAGCTACAGTTGTAGATTTTCATTTTTTTTCCTGGGTTGGTAGCAACACATTGTAAACATTTGTGTTGGTACCATAAATATACCATGTTCAATTATAACATTTGTGTGTGTGTGTGTTTTTTTTTAAATGTATTTACAATTTCGAGTTACAAGAACAATATCATGTTTGTTTCACTGAAAAACAATTGGCATCGATCAAGGGATACAATACATGGGATTCGGAAGCTTGAAAGCGCGACTGGACATTGGATAACCCAATAAATCACTCCACTGGTCTCCAGAGTTTCCTAGAATCCGGTATCCATCTTGTACCATCTCGTTCCTCTTCTCGGACTTATAAATTACCACCAGTTTCCCATGATCATCGGAGGACCTGCGTAGAAAATAAATACTCGAGATTCAGTTGGAGGCAGCAAAGATTTAGAAACATGATGATTCTGGTATGATAACCAAAACTCTGTTCTTTGGAGATAATCCTATGAATCTGAATTAAAACCATGAAATAAACAGAAACACACACAAAAAAAAGTGGGGGTGAATCATCTGCTGCTCCTCCAAACAATCAAATCAAGGATACAAACAAAGTGAAGAAGAAACTAATAATTAGTAAGGAAGCTGCCAGTGAACGTCCCTCCTAATAAATGCACCCATTAATAGGAGGCTGCCTCTTTTTTTCCAAACAAATTCAACCATTTTGATTAATACCTACTTTCAACTGAGGCAGTAGCCATACTTTAAAATATCTCAAGATATTGATGATAACGTTGCAAACAGTCGAAAAACAGCAAACTAAATGACCTTTTGTTACTCTTTTGGAGACTCCTCTTCAGACTTCAGTTGTCATTCCAAACAATTGAAACCAGAGATCGTACACTTCATTTTTTCCCTAAAAGGATGTTGTTGGAAACTACGAAGGATGCATATATGCTTTTTGATTTTTGGCATAAAATAGCTCAACCAAAACGGTAACAACCTATATTAAAACAGCTACTCAACTATGCTAAGGGAGGAAAAACCACATACATTTCCTACTAGCAAGAACTACAATGGCACCCGTGGTGGTGATGGAAATGGAGAACCCTCTAAATTCTTAGAAAATAGAAATCTAATAGCAAAGAAATCAGAATATATTCTCTCCAAGAACAAAATATATCCATTATTATCCTCAAATTATTCCAATGCTCTCATTTCACGAAAGTAACAAAAATGTTAACTTGGAGCATCTTCAAAGAACTCTAACTTTGTCATCCCCACACAAGAACAAAAGTAATACAAAGAGGTATATAAGAGCCGACATAAAAAAATATCAAACCAACATATTTCTCCCTTAAATACATACAGTCATAAGATTCACTACTTTCTAACACACAGCATAAGTATTTGCATGCAACATTTTGATGAAACAGAGCATTAGGAGGCATTCTGTTTTGAAGCATGTTGAAACTAGTAATCTTCACGACTAGGTTTAGAGTATATCCCATCGCAAAACTATTAGATTTGAACTAGAAAAAGGAAAAAGAAACATTCAAGAACAGTAGCAACGCGCTCTCTAACCTGATAAGGGAACTCATAATATCAGCACCTAATGTAAAGCAACATGACAATATTTTTATTGTTCATCTTTTTGTCAAAAGTCTAAAGTTCTTCTAAAAATAGATAAATCCAAATCAATTTGCAAATGCTTGAGAACAGATATTATTAAATTTTAACAGTAAGATACCTTGTACAAAAGCAGTTGCCAATACTAATCCGGATACTTGATACCAATATATTAAAGCAATAAAACAAACATTTCAAAAAAGGCACTATGATTCAAAATGGATGTCACGGTGATATACAAAATTTAAGTATCCTATTCAATGTATCAATCATAAAAGATCGAGTATTCACCTCAAAATGAGTTTGTCCCAATACCGAACCCCAACATTGATCAAATTCTCAACGGTAACAGTCCTTTGCTTCTCATTGCGCCCTGTCAGCAAGAAAATCTTAAAGCCCAATCCAAGGACCTCTTCATATAGTTTCAAACTGGACTCTATTGCTGGTGCCATGGCCTTCTCAACCCACTTATCAAACTCCACTGGATCAAAAATCTCCGTGCTACAAATATCCAAAAGGAAAAAAAAAAAAGAACACATCAGAAAGTTTTTCGTTCTAAAGAAAACGAACATCAAAGAGAATCAATATCTAAATCAGAGCCCATCAGTCCAATTAACGAAAGCCTTACATACAATCAAATTTGGAGAAAATACAATATCACTTAGAAATTTTACCTTATTATTATGGTTTCTAGAAACAAAAACTCACATATGCTAATTAAACTTGACTTCTCTATTCTGAATTCAATCAAAACAGATCCGGTTAATTCAATGGTTACCTATGTTTCGTACATGAAAAATCTATGTTGTTAAAGGCGGTAGGCAGGACAATGCATTTTGGTAATTCAACCTGCCCAATTACAACCTTTGACCGGTCAAAAGGAGAGTTGACAAGTTAAATATGCAGACTTTTATCTAATATATAAAGAGGCATAACTTAAAATACTTAAGCGGCTGTTTGTAAAACCTACCCAATCGCCATTTAGGCGACGCATAGTGAAAAATGAATAACGCATTACCATGTCCAGGTAATCTAAATTATACATTTTGAAAGCTAAGTCTAAACAACCCAAATAAGTCCAACATATATACATTTTTCCTTGCAACCAAAGAACTTGAATATCCAATATAAACCAACCAAATAACTTGAACGGAATCAAATTTTGTAAATAGAAAACTTACCCATAACCATGCTCCTGATAA
The DNA here is from genome assembly GCA_019454045.1 of Zanthoxylum bungeanum. Taxonomy (NCBI): domain Eukaryota; kingdom Viridiplantae; phylum Streptophyta; class Magnoliopsida; order Sapindales; family Rutaceae; genus Zanthoxylum; species Zanthoxylum bungeanum. Next base: position 208,976 of record SKCR01036743.1, read on the forward strand.
TAAGGAAGATTGGACAACAAAGTCTCGTCAATATCAAAAATCCAGGCATCCTTCCCATCACCACCCAATTCAACACTCTTGGCGAACCCACCCGCCTCATTGGAAACCCTTTCAAGATCAACTCTATAACCTCGCCCCATCATATAATCCCTCACATACTCCACACATTCATGAGGAATCGTCTTCCACGGACTCACATTATTAGCCTCAACCGCAAACCTCCAGCTTGTACACTGTAATTTCACCTCGTCGTCGAGTTCATTCAACTGGGACCCAATTATTTGATCTGGGTATTCAAGAATTAAAGGCCTAGGCAGAATGTGATTATTGTGATTATTGTGCTTATTAACCGTCTCTTGAGTAAAGGCGCGAGAAATTAACCAACATAACGAGAATAAAAAGAGGATTTTAAACAAACCCATCACGGAATGATCTAAAATTCTCAATATGAAAAGGGATTAGAAGATCAAATGGGACTTTTTTTTTTTTTTTTTTGGCCTTAAAGGAGGTTCCTTTATCGGGGAAAATGAAAATGAAGGGAAAAGTAAAGGAGACCCATTTCACATTTTTTTGTTCTGTCGTTATGTTAGCGTGTGAATGAAGGTAACGGATTCTGAATTGAAAGGAAACTAAAATTTTTGGATTTTGTTTGTTATTAGGGTTTCTGCTGCTAATTTTTTGATTGGAGGAAATGGGACCCGTGGTTGTATACGTGGAGAGATTTGAGTGGGCAATGGGATTTATCTAATACGTGGCTTGAGGGGATTGGATACTGAATTATCCAATTAAATCATTGGAGTTTGTGGCAGAATGCACGAATGGGGAGAAATTTAATTAGTTAATTATATAAGGGTTGCAAAAAAGAAATGCCAAAAATAATAATCATAAATTAAAGGTTGATGGCAAATTTAAGAGATAAACCCTTATTGATCCCTATTTTTTTTTTTATAATATCTTATCAAGTCCCTGATTTTTTCATAATAACTCATCAAGTCCTCGTAATTAAAAAATAATGGTAACATATCAATTTATTATTTTATTTTTAATTTTTACCCTCTATCAAATTTATAAGTAATAAAAAAGAATTATAACATCAATAATTATGAGACTTTTATGATATATTAAAAACATAAAAATCTTAAATGTAATTTTTTAAAAGATAACTTCGATCACTAGAATAGAACTATAGTAATATAAAGAGGTCGTAAAAATTTAGGTTTTATTTTTAAAAAGAAATTTTTTCACCTAAATTATAAATGAAGTGATGGTACTTAATGTATATCATTTACATAGTCTGATTCAACATCATCTCATACATTTTTTTTTTGTTCCCTTAATACACATGAAAATTCCGCAAATTAAACAAACAAAACTCTTCAACAAAGTCAAAACTTGGATTAAGCATTATAACAATATAGCGTATACATAATCTCATTGGCAAATAACTATTTTTTTAATTAAAAAAATAATAAAAGATGAAATCATCAATTTGTCAAGTTTTAAGTTTCGAGATTACCTCAATGCAAGTTTTCTCATGATTTTTTTTCCATCTTTGGGTTCGTAAATAGCAGTTATCACTTGTGTTCCAACCCCATAAAAAAGATAATAATATTTTTTTTAAATAAATATAAGAATTTTGTAATGAAAAAAATATAAAATTGGTGGTTATAATGGAGTTGAAACATTGAGACCAACTAATTGAGTTATGAGCATGTCGGAGAGAAAAATTACCGAGTAGAAATGGGGAAGGAAACAACAAAGGAAAGAAAAAGCTTTTAATTTATTATGTATGACCATATAATTATTGATGCCACATTTTTATTTATAAATAAAGGGTAAAAATGAAAAATAGCAAAATAAATAGATATATTATCATTAATTTTGAATGGTAGAGATTTGATGAGGTATTATAAAGAAAATCAAATACTTGAAGAGATATCAAGAAAAAAATTAGGGACCTGTATGAATTGCATCCTTAATTTGGGCACTATATCTGAATGAGATATTAGAAAGAAGTGAGATTTTGATTTTAAAAATATATAATCTAAATTAATTTTGGTCGATTATAATTTTCAATATTTATATATTAGATATTCGATAAAAATATAAAAAGATAAATAATAATAATAATAATAATAATAATAATATAATAATAATAATAATTATTATTATTATTATTATTATAATGGAAATTATCATTCCCTCAAGATTGGCTTATGTATGTAATTATCCAAAAATTTTAAATAATTTTAATTTTATAGCCAAAATTTCAGTCATTGTATAAATTTATATTTTTTAGGTGTAAATTAATATACTAAATGAAACTTTTTAAGTGTAAATTAATATGATGACTGAAATTTTGTGCGTAAAATTAGACTTTAATCTTTAGGTGGAAGAATGATAACATCATTAATAATAATAAACTTTAATTAAATGATATGATGAATATAACATATATTTTTAATTAGAAAAAGAAGAAAGAAATATTTTTATTTAAATTTTAAAGAAAAAATTTAAATCTCTTTCTTATATATCGCATCATCACCTCACCTAAATTCCGAATTAAACGTATCCCCTAGGTCTTGAATATGTGACCTCTTGCTACCACTGTAAGAGTTAAGCCAACTAAGTTATTCTTCGAGAATAAAAAAAGAAATAAATAGAAAAGAAATATTAAAAGAATAATATTAGATCAGATATATTGGACATCCAATATCCGTTAGTAAGTTTCTATTTTTTTTTTTTAATTCTTTGATTATTTCGATTGATATTGGATATCCGAATTTTCGGTTGATTTCCGATACAGTTGCCGACCACAAATTTTTTATCGGTTAAATATTGGATACTGAAGTTTCGGATACCCAAAAATTTTGTTTATATCACAGGCATGTAGCAATCCATCAAGCGTTTCTGCACTTTCAGATTATATACAACTTCAATTCTGCATGCTAACTCATTCCAGCTACCTGAAACTAAAACTAAAGGAGCCTACATTGATAGCATCTAAACACACAATTGAATGCAGCAGTGTGTTCGTGTCGTTATTTTAACTTCCATTCAGTAATTGCAGGAATAAGCGAGTAATTCGGTAACAGGTTCTTGCTCGGCAGTGGCAAGTTAGTCATTGGCGACTTATCGTTCTCTTGAAGCCATTCCTCTATTGCTCTGCGTTCATAAGTGTAACCATCCGCGGCTACACAAGGTTCGTTCATTACCTCCTGTAAAGATCACGAATAAGATAATGTCGATTAAAAACTGATATATAAACTAGCAGAAGGAATTATGCAGTCAATGGTTGAGGCATACCTTAAGAATAGGGCATATGAAGTGATTAGGAGGTGTAGGATGAACACTATCTCGAGCTCTATCGGCAACTTCCTTTAATCTCTCCAGAGCAGGAAGTACTCGATCTTTTAAATCAGGCCTGTCCTTTCTCCGAAGCTCTGCACAGCTCAGTCCCAGGGCAGCCAATTCTTTCGTCTCTTTAATAGGCCAATCCCCGGCTTGTGTATCTAGAATATCCGCTACGTTATCCTCATCAATTGCCGTTTCCACAACATGGGTTAGTGCTATTGCTGGCTTTGCAGTCACCAATTGCAGAATCACCATTCCAAACGCATAAACATCAGATTTTGGAGAAATTAACCCAGTTCTTTGATACTCTGGATCAATATAGCATAATGTTCCAACTGGCCCTGTGTCCTTGAACACAGTGGACACAGAGGCAGGGTCTGAATTCAGCATTGTAGAAAGACCAACATCACCTATCTTGCTCACCAAGTTATGATCTAGCAAGATGTTTCCGGGCTTCAGATCACGATGGATAATAGCTTTTGGCTTTGAGTTGTGAAGAAAAGCAAGAGCTGAGGCTACTTCCCAAGCAATTCGGTACCTCTCAAACCATGGGATGGGTGGTGCATCGTTCTTCCGGTTTAGCCTATCCTCCAAGCTACCATTCTCCATGTACTCATATACAAGGCAACCGTGATCAGGACAAGCACCGAGAAGAAGAAGCAAATGGGGATGTCGAATTTTGCTCAAAACTTCAAGCTGAAAGCCAATAGAAAACAAAGATTTAGTCACCGCTATCCCTTCATATAGTTTGTCCTAGTGCAAGAATTCAAAAAATGGCAAAAAGCAAGTAGAAAATGCCGCTGATTTTTAGGTGATATGGTGAAAAGGCATTTTGCAAACCAGAAACCAAGTGAGCTTTAGAAACTGGAAAGCTGAAGGCCAAGTTTTAAATATATATTTATTTTGTAATTATCCTTGCTACATCATTCTAATTTACATTGGCTTGTCAATTAAAATTCAACATAGAAATCATGGAACCGAGCCACACAAAGGAAGAAATGGTCATGACACGATGAAATCTCAAACACTATTTGATTACTTCAGCAACTGATAATAGGAGGATTTACTAAGACAAATGTGTGCTTTGACTATAAATAAACTGTTATGTTTTGTCATACAAAAAGAACTTTCATACCTCTTGCTGGAATTGCTTATTTTGGTGATTCCCTTTGGACTGGAGAACCTTCACTGCAGCAACTGTATGGTGAAAAGTACCCTTATAGACAGTTCCATATGCTCCCATTCCAATCCTCAGGTTTTCCGAAAAAGATGATGTGGCAGACTCAATCTCTTCCCATGTTAAGTTCCTGTATTGCTGCAGCGTACCATCAAGAGCACTCTCAAGAATTTCTTTTTCTCTCACTTCACGTTTAAATTTCATCTCTGCTTCTCGTCTTTGTGCAGCTTCTCTTTCAGCAGATGCCCTTGCACACTCAGCTTCCATTCTAGCAGCTTCATACTTCTCCTTCTCTTGACTTGCTGATTCTGCCGCCTTCACTTCCAGAAGCTTTATTTCGTTGAGCTTCGTTTCTTCCTCTAATTTACATTTATTAAGATCATATAGCTGTGAAAAGGCAGTAGAGGGAATATATTAGTATACAAAATAAGTGAAATTGATTCTCAAGTGTAAACTGAAACGCGTGTACTCGGAAATGCTCAATACATTTATAAGTGAAGCAACTAACAATATTGAAAGTGTTCAGAACACACTTATATATTATAAGGTAATATCAAGAATGGATCTTAGTTAGCAATGACTAATGTAATGTGTGTTTTACCAATAGTATGCTAAGGTTATTTTAAGTTTCTCAGGTAAATTATTTTTGTCAACCAGGCGGTGTATGCTAAGGTGACGAGAAAAGAGATGGATGGCAACTGAGTCATAATTGAAATAGAAATAAATCACTCTTATAATATCAAATAAATACAAATAAAATTTGGCGAGCATAATTGATAAGAAAAGTAATTATAATATATACTTAGTCAAAAGGATGCCTAAACAAACCTTTCGAGAAGCATCATTTGCCTCATTTTGTGCTATTGCGTACATTCCTCGAACATGTCTGAGTTCAATTCTCAGCTTTTCTAGCTCAAAGTTAATATCTACCTGCGTGTATGATTTTGAAAAAGAAAATAAGTTTAGTGATGCATATAGATTTCTTATTAACCTCCGTTTATTGAGCCGAAAGATTTTATGTTTTGTACAAGCAGATTTAAAAAATCGCAGGTCAGTTCCTACTGATGACCACCATAATTGATTCCCCAGAAAATGGAAAAGCTACCTGGCTTATTGAAGAAGAATCCTCGGTAACCGCATCTGAGATGGAAGCTTGATCAGACCAATCATGATTCTCTGTTGGCAAGCTCCTATAACTTGAAGTCTGTCCAACTTCTGAACCACTGAAACATGAACTGTTGGCTTCCGTCCGTACCTCAACATCCAAAGACTGACATCGTGAATGAATGGTATCTACGGAACTTGCTCTTGAATGAAGAAGGGACTTGTTTATGGTTGAAAGAGCTTGCAACCGCTGCATTGGCAGGGAAGGGGAGCTGAAATGAGAGTATGAAGCAACTGACCCAAGATCTGCACATTCCACAAAATAGAAGAAAAAATTTGTTATTGTGTACCAACATGGTTTACGTGGAAGTCAGACCGTAACAGTCGACTCACCAAATCTTAATCTGCATAACTTAAAGATAAACTTGGCGAATCTTAACAAGTTATTACAGTTTTTTTACCGCATAATGATCACATATTGATCATCATATAATCCATGTGCATGTTTAACCTTCCCCATAAGCAGGGGAGGTAAACCGTGAACTTAAGAAAAATTACCCGTTTGCAAGCTGTAAGTTTGACTCAAGGCACTGCTGCTAGAGCAACTTGTCTCACTACTATCATCTTTAGTGCTTCCGTTTAAGTCTAAATCAGATGGGCGGATAGATGACAACTTTCCATTTTCAACCGCATAGACCGTACAAAAGCTTGGCACGCATGTTGAAATTCTTGAGGATATATTATTTTTATTAATTTTCCTGCAAAAGTTGTTGTTACCAACTGAAATTATGAGCTAGAAAGGGCGTAAGAATATACAGCATTTAAACGGATGAATTCCGAAATTGCAAGTTGATATAACAATCTTTTCAGTTTTAAGCTAAATAATCACTCACGGTTTAAGCGTAACAGTTGTAAATTCCACCAGTATATAAGATGAATACCTCGTGAGTATGCTCCGAGTAGCAGCACCAATAACAAGCTTGTTGAAATTACTGCTTGCAACTTCCTCAGCTATTGCTTTTGCTACATCATCTGATTCAATCACTTTCACTTCTACTTCGACCTATATTTGCAATTAAGGAATTAACTGCTAGTTCCCCAAGGGTCGAGCAAAAACAAGATTCAACAAGAAAATTTACCTTTCTCTGAGCACACATTTTTCTGCAAGGAAGCAGCAGGCTATCCGTCTTCCATTCCACTTCCTGCTTATAAGCAGCTGCTACATCATCTCTTACTTGTTCAATGGGAATAAAATTCCCCACTGGATGTCCAATTGCCAGAGATGCCGGTAAGTAAGTTATCATAATTATTCAGCTTCTTTATAACTTTGAGGACATGCATTAGTTCTTCTAGACATATCAAGTTCTCATAGAATGTTCACACACAAAATTTCCAAACACAAAGCATGACTTTTTCTTATCAAAATCACCATTTAGACGCTATGCAATGCCACAACTGTCTATCAACATTAGCCTAGCAATATAGAAAACTGGTATGAAAAATGAGTGATTGATGAATATAAATGATGACTCAAAAAAAGCTATTTGTATGGGATCAGAAAGAGCGGAAAGGATCCTTCAGATGTAGTCATACTATTCTATTATATTGACAATTTCAAAAAACTGTTCATACTAAGTATGATGGCAATCGGGTAAGTATGCAGAACATCTCTCTTTCAAGGACGCAGCGGGGATTTGACTTCCCCAGGAGGTAGGATATTATGAAAAGCTCCTTTTAAATGCTGCTGTAGCTTATAACCCTCACTGTCTTAACAATTACAAGCTACTCATTTCGAGTGATTTTCACAAGTAGAAGCAAATAATACACAGAATATGACCCTAAATTATAGTACATGCCCTAAGTGATTGGAGGCTAGGGCGATAGTGAACCTACTACCAGCAATTTTTGTCCAGAAACAGTTTAAAAAATTCCTGATCTAGCGTTTTATTGACACATTAAACGGAAGAAATTGCTTACTTGGTGTAGGAACTGCAGCAATTCGCGGGCGAACATGCAATAACTTGAACACCATGATTCCTTCAGGGATGAACTTTTCCAATGCCCATAGCAAAACATACTTACTATTTCTGTTTCCCTTGATAGCAATTGCAACTGTTAAAGCATGAGCCTTTGGCAATTCAACAATATCTTTTACCTCCATTATTTCGCTGCTATTTCATTTAACACTGAATCTTCTGCATCATCACACAAAAAACACCATAACAAATTATACACATTCAATTTCAACCATCATATAATCACAAGAATGAGTTGATTCTCAATTTTTTTTTTTCCAAATTTGGGAAACCCCCAAGAGCAATTTTTTTCTTCCTATCCAAACAATAATAGAGAACCAAAAACAACTAAACAAATACATACATACATAACTATCCCAAATAAATTCATCCCATCACCAAATGAATAATTTGCTTGCAATTAAATGATGTTAGGCAGGAAATTTTGTTACATTTGATAAGCAAATCATGGCATAACAGGAATTTATAGAAGAAATATTATCACTTCTGACAGAATTTTCCAGTCACTAGACACTATAAAAACAAAAACAACAAGAGAAACAAATACACAAAACACTACAAGAATCCAAGAAACAAAAGCATACATACCAAATTTGTCACTTGGCCCAAAAAAAAAAACTCATTAAATCTCAAATGGAGAAGCAAAAGAAGAAGAACCCATCTCTCTAAATCTGTAAAAACTAAAAAGCAGTTTATAAGTTGAAAAGATTTGAACTTTTGGTTGTTAACTGAAAACCTTTATTTTTTATAGCCATAGGTATGAGCAGAAGCAGAGGATATTAAAAAACAGAGTGCCATGACCCACAACTTTTAAGGTAACAGTGCCGTGAGGCATTGACTACTTTGATGATTGCATTTTTAAAATGGGTTTATTTTATTTTTGGTATCTTATGTTAACAAGTTCTGAAGGGACATAATTTATTCGTGTAGGGTTCAATATTTTACATTGAGGTCTTAGATTCGAATTCAGGAAATGTGATTTTTGTAAGAGTCTGAGACAATTGAGGGTTTTACTTATTCCGATTAAGTCCGGAACGAGTGATTTGGCGATGAGATTTTCAATTTTTTTAAAAATAAAATAAAAAAAAATCTTATTTTAACGTGACATTGATTAGTCATTAGTCATTCATAAAGGATTATCTTGTTCAGTAATTCTTGTCATTTTGTTTAGTCTTTTAGTAGTAGTATTTTTTCAAAGCAATCGTTTGTTTTGTTCTGCTAATTATTATTTTTTTATTTTATTTTATTTTATGGTGGTTTTTCTGGTTGGTGTCAGTAGTCAGAAGGCCAAAATTTGTTTTTTAATTTTTTATATTTATTGGGTTTTTCAAAAAAAATTGTTAAAGATTTGAGTCTATCAATTTAATGAGAATTTCTTTGAAAACATCTCAAAATTATATTTAAAGCCAAGACTCGAATCCAAGTAAGTTTTAGTAGCAAGCATTTTATTAAGACGATTCTCCCCTAAGGGTCTGTTTGGTTCAACGAAGGGGAGGGGAGGGGAGAGATTTTAATTAAATAGATGTTTGGTTCAAAAGAGGTGAGGGGAGGGGAGATGAGAGTTTTTAATTAAATATATGTTTGGTTCAAGAAGGGAGGGGAGTGATTTTAAAACTAATTTACTATTTTATCTTTATAGCTTGTTATAAATAAAATTAAAATAATATAGGCTTATATTATCTTTGAATTAAACAAATAATAAAATTAAAATTAAAAGCTCTACATATATAATACATGTTATTAAAAATAAAATTAAAACAAGCATCAAACCAGTAGCTAGGTTTTGACATAGATGAATAGATAAAGAAACACTGCAAAATATCCAAGTTTATAACATAAATTACTAAATAATTAAGTTCAGATAATACGCAAAATGTTAATAAGGTTTCAGCAAAATAGTTAGGAGGTGAGTTAAAATTGGCTTAGGAGGGATTTTGTAATTAGGGCAATTAGGATTTTTAATATATAAGTAAGGATAATTTAGTCATTGCATTTAAAATTTTAATTCTTCACTTTCTCTCCCCTCCAAAACCCCCCACTTTTGGAGGGGGGCTAAAATTGGCTTAAGATGGATTTTGCTCCCCTCCCCTTAAAAAAATTGAACCAAACAAACAAAATTTAAAATAATCTCTCCCCTCCCCTCCCCTCCCCTCCCCTCCAAAACCCCCCAACCAAACACAGCATAAGCCTTCGAAGGCAACATCACTTATTGTTATTAAATGAATATATAATAATAGGTCTCAAGTAGCGTGATTTGGTAGTATAGGATTCATGATCTGATTTTCAAATTTTGAATTCGAATTCAGAAAATACGTTTCTTATAAGAGTATAGGATAGCCAGAGATTTACCTAATCCGCTTAAATCCATAAATGGTGATTTGACGGTGGTTTTCCAACGATTTAATAATAGTATGTAACAAAATTTTCTTAAATTGGCTTTGATTTTCTTCTAATTTTGATATAATCAAATAATCCGTAAAATAAATTGACTTAATATTCTTGTAATTGTAATTGAAAACTAATAATAATTAATTTTTGGAAAAAAAAAGGATCTATTTGTAGCATGCTGTATAAGAATATAAGATTTACTCTAATAACCATAAAATCAAGCTAGTTCAAAATTTGAGGAAATTTGCTCATCCCACCTCAATGTCAGTCCCCTCTTCTCATTGTCTCCCCAAAATGACTTATTTATCTATTCTTCAAAGATTTCATTTACATTAATTTTTGAAATAAAGTATTAAATAAAAATAAGAAATTAATTAATCAAAATAAATCTTAAGAAAATATTTTGTGCATCTCTTTTATCCTGTATATCCCGTAAATATTAAGGAAATAAATTATTTTTATTTTATTAATTAAATTCTTTTAATTTTTTATATTTATTTTTTGTCTCTTATACTTATTTAATAGTTTTTATATATATATATATATTATATATATATATATATATATGATTAACAAATCTTATATATTTATTTATTTATTTTATTTTGTGTTTATTTATTTAACATTACTTACGAAATAAAAGAATTAAATAAAAAATAATTAAATAAGTAAAAGAGAAAAAAATGAGATTAAAAAATAAAAGAATCAAATATAAAATAATAAATAATTAAATTTAAAAGTAAAATAATGAAATAAAATTATTAAATCAAAAAGTAATTTTTTAAAGGAGTATGAGTATTTTTATCATTTAAAACATAAAATCAAAAAATCAAAATAAAAAATCATTTAGTTAAATCAAATAATTAATTTTTTTAAAAAAAATTGGATTTGTCATTTGTTTAAATGACTAAAGGTTTGATGTAAATTTGAGAAAAGAGACCGGAGAGAAGGAGGAGGAGTCTGACATTGAGGAGGGGAAAAATAGTCCTCCAAATTTGAGTAAGTTGATTGAATTAGTTACTGAATCAATCTTATAATGCGTTCAAAAATATGATTTTTTTTTTAATATGAATTTAAGTATGTTAATTAAATCTTAATCTCGAATTTCAAATCACTAAAAATGTTGAGGTGCCTGGCCAGTCATTATCACTTGTCAAAGTGTTTTCATAATATCATTTCAGACATAATTTTCGAATATAATATCAATCAATTCATATTTAAAAAGGCAAATCCGAATTTATTTATTTATTTTATAGAGAAATTATGAAAATTTGCTTAATAATTTTTGAATATAAAAAATAACAAAATTCAATATTAGGATTAAAATATCCTTCTTCACCAAACTGCTTCCCTCTCTTATTTATTTATTATTATTATTTTTTTTGTATTTTTATTTTATTATTGTTCGCAAAATAAGCAATTTTAATGGTCTCCGGAGATCCCACGTGCAAATCACCGTGGAATAGAACAAGAAGAAACCAACATACGTGCAAGTGATAAGTTGTTCAAGTTAGAAAGCGTGGAAACGATACTTTTTATACAAGAAAGAGACCCTCGTCAAAGTCTTCCTCAATACTACTTATTTACATAAGACTTTTCTTCTTCAAGTATTCTATAAAAGTTTCATAATATATATATATTTTTTATTTCAAATTTTGTTTGAAAACTTGACAGGAACCACCGTAGGATTGAGTTTTAGGTAACCTCACGTAATTGAGTGAACCCTAAAAACTACGAATTAAGATTTTATATAAATAAAACCATTTACAAGATTATATTAGACTTTTAAAGAATCTGTCTTTGAAAATCTTTTCCGAATCAAGAAAGAAATCTTGTTTGCAGTTACACACCATAAAAGATGCAATCCCTTTGATAAATCAAGTGTTCAATTCAATGAACAAGAGAAATCCACTCTCTCTTCTATCACAATAATTTTTTAATCTCAAAAATCTGATTTTATTAATGCATAAAACTCATTTATATATTAAGTCTTAGGAACCCTAATCCAAATAGGAAACTAAAATAAAAATCATAATTTAATAAAGATTCAAAATCCAAATAGGAAAGTAAAACAAAAATCCTAATCTAATTAAGATTTAAAATATTCACACCACTCTAATAAACCTTAGGCCAAAGTCCTAATTTAGCCTAGCCCAATAAATAAATTAAAACACTAAAATTAAATATTTTCAAATAACTGGATCAGGTGAATGTAGCTTGGTGACACACTCACAAAATGGTTTTTTACTCCCAAGTATAAGAGTGTCGAAGTAATAAAATAACTCGATAAGTCTGGGATCGATCCACATGGAATAAATTTAATATGATAAAATAATAATTCAACTAAAAATAAAAACACTAAAATAAAATATTAGGGTTAGATGATCCACTCTTGATATTTCGAATATAAATAATTTTTACTTTTTATAAAATATAAATTATAATTATTTCTCAAATCAATTTATTTCATAATTATCAGGTATTAATTATGCTAACACGAGTAATTCGTCATGTCGATAATTAGTCATGCCAATGTACTAAATATGTCAAAATATATAAAACCAACCATAAAGATGGTGATAACATTTGTCTATAACAAGTCCAGTTAGATACTCAATTATGCCAAATATATAAAACCAATCATATAGGCGGTATCGTATTGTTTATAATTAATCTAAATCTTTAATAATCAACTCTCTCTCATTTATGGAATTCAAGTATTATCTGTGTCAATCGGGGAGTCAAGAGTCCTAAATAAACTGGAAAGAGTATGAATTTTATTTGATAAATTATCATAATTTATAAAAATATAATATAAATATAAATCACTTATATTTTCATACCACTAGCTTCACCAACATGATACAAATTAGCATAACAATATATAAATAAAAACACTCATAATTTTATTAATAAAAGAAAAATAAATTACAAAAGAAAAAATATACACAATAGCTCATCTCATAAAATCTCAGAGAGACCTGTGTAAATTTGCTGAAGAAAATGATACGCTGAGCACCTGCCCGGTACCTCTCGCTTGCAAATTGCAAGAAATCTCTCACTTTTTTTGTCCTTACTTGTTTGTCAAAGCATACAAATTTCTTTGCATGCTTTGACAAATCCTCCACCTTTCCACCAAAAGATGGAGGTAAATTTATTTATATTTATTTTGTCTTTTCTTGTTTGTTTGTGTTTTTAATAATCACATATAACATACTTTTGATATTTCATCAATTTTGTCCTTGAAAACTTTAAAATTAGAAAATCTTGTAAACATCAAAGTTGTAGATATTTGAGTCGTATTTTATTTGGAGCTAAAATCGCCTCAATCCAATATCAGAGTAAAATGTTATGACCAAAATATGAAAATTACGCAAAGTTGACATTTCCGAAATTGTATAATGTTAGAATGCCCTTTTAAGTTTATGGCCTCCAAGATCTAAAAGTAACATTCTTTTTTTCTATTTATGCATTCAAAGTATTATTTCACCTACATAAGAAATAAAAATCACAATAAAAATATATAAACCATAAATTTAATTGTTATTTCACAAATGTGCTAAATTAATGAGATTAATGAAACTACAAGTATAAAATGATTAATTTTTCTTTTAATAAATGTGTATTTTTTAGTGTTCATCACATCCCCAACCAGCTTATTACTAGTCCCTAGTAATTTAAGCGAAAACTAAAAGAAAGAAGAAAAAAATTCATACTCAAGTTAACAATTGTTTTCTTTCTTCCTAAATTATCAAATATGTAAATCCTTTTATACATTTTACTATTTTTCCATACACATGAGACAAAGTATCAATCAATTCATTTTACCCACAATATTCACAAGTTTTGTTGAAAATAGAGTAATATTTTTGTCCTAAAGCTATATAAGAATTTACACCTTTTAGCAATGAAAGTTTATTTATATAATAATTTTTTTAATAATAATACATATTTAACCCTTGTAACAAGCTTTGGGTCAATGACTCCCAAACCAGTTGACTTTAGGGCACTAAGTGTTAAGACACCCTTACAGACTTAATTACTTGGATTTTAGATGACAAAAATAAAGATATATGATTTTCTTAAGCTTTCTCTTTAACCCATTTAACGAGTTTTGAGTCAGTGAATCCATATCAGTTGGCCTTAGGACACTAAGTGTTAATACACCATTACAGACGTAATTGATCGAGTTAGAGAGGCTACAAAATCAAACTTATTCACATTTTTTTTCTATTTTTTTTAAAACTCAAGCTCTATCGTTTTACCCGAACAATCACTGCTTGCTGAGGCAAGATGTCTGATTACTAAGTACAAGCTTGGTTAGTTTTTTTTTATCAATTTATTTAAAATAAAAATACAAACTACATTGCTTTTAGGTGATGCCTCTAACAAACTAGAGAACTGAATATTATAAAAATTTTCACTTACAACTCATGATCATATGTTACCATGTATGTTGATAATATTTTTCAATTTAGTATATGAAAATCAAATTTAAATAATTTTATGGAGAATTCACAAATTTAAATAATTTAAAAGGAAATGAACAAAAATAACTTGTTAAGAAATAACATAAATTTTTTATTTTTTTTTATTTTTCTTACACGTAATTTTTTTTAAGAAATAAAAAGCATTCTAGTCAATTATCACTTTCCCCCAACCAAATTGAGACATGTTCCCTAATGTCTGAATAAAAAGAAGTAGAGTTTAGAAGGCATCATCTGATTCGTGTGGTATTGACAATTGAATCTACAACACTGCTACTAAAAAGAAAGGTTATAACTTAAAAAAAATCAAAATAGTAAATTGAAATATAGTTATGATTGCGGCTCACATCTTCCTCTGGTTTTACGTCCAATAACGGCTTGAACGCCCTCTATGAGTCCAGGATATGCTTTACATCCAATTTTCTTATAAATCGGCCAACAAGGACTTTTAAAGTTAGATTCCCGATACAATAATTTAGAAAAATATTTTTTTAACAAAATATAAAAAAATTTAAAAAATACAAAAAACAACATAAAAGTGAAAAAAAATATAATAATGTTAAATTAATACTATATCTATTAAATTTTATTCACCGGCAACGACGCCAAAAATTTGACACACTCACAAAGTGATTCTTTACTCCCAAATATAAGAGTGTCAAAGTAATAAAATAACTCAGTAAGTCTGGGGTCAATCCATATGAAATAAATTTAATAGGATAAAATAATAATTCAACTAAAAATAAAAACACTAAAATAAAATATTAGGGTTAGGAGATCGAATATAAATAATTTTTACTTTTATAAAATATAAAATATAATTATTTTCCAAATCAATTTATTTCATGACCGGCGTAAACACACACGTATAACGCAAGCGCACATATCGTTCAAGTAGTATAAAAATATCGATCCCACGAGGACTTAATTCCTACTGTTGTTATTAATTATTGATACTATTTATTTACATGTATCCAATTATAGGGAGAAGGGAATTGATTGCTTTTGGTTGGTTGAATGTGGTTTTGAAAAATAAAATAAAAATAGACTCAAAAGAAAATACTAATGAAAATAAAAGAAAAGACTCAAGGATCTAGGGTCATGACTCCACACAATATTATTATAAAGATGAATTGATTCTCTTATCTATGTGTAATAAATCAGATTGCTAACCTGGAACACGAAAATATGCAAAAGCCTCTGTCGATGGTCAGACGCAAATACCCAGTATAACCCAATTGAACCATATGTCTATGTCAATCAAATTACCTGGATTCATTAAGATTAAGTTCCTATTATGGCTACCCCCGCCCGACAGGTATATGTCTATCCTGTAAGGAAATCTATTAAAGGGTTATCTATCCTCAAGGAAGATCATGGGCTATTGAATCTAAGGCTGAAACCTAAAATCCCTATGTCTAGTTCATTTTAAGTTTACCATATCAATCTTATTGGTGATCAGACAACAAGAAGCATTAAGCTTAAGACTCAATAAACAGACTAAAGAATTACCCATAATAAAGAAAATCAATTATTAAGTGTGTGGATATTGTGTTTCATCACTTTCCTAGAATAAAAATAAAATGCTGGGGGTTATAGGATCCACATTTAATATTTCTTATATAGGAATCTCACTTATTATAAAATATAAATTATTTTATATTCTGCTTCTCAGGAATTAATAATGTTAAACATTTAAAACTAGCCATATAGACGGTAATCTATTTAGTCCAATTACACCAGCCATATAGGCGGTAATTATCTGTCACATAAAGACCAGTCATATAAGCGGTAAAGTAATTTATATTTAGACCGACCATATAGGCGGTAATAAAGTCTGACATTAATTAATCCGGTTAAATTATAATTTATAAATTATAATTAAGTGAGATTTACCTAGATAATTATTTTAAATATTTCACATTTTACCCCAGCAGAAATTTAACTACAAAACATAAAAGAAAAGAGAAGAAGAAGAACTATTATTATTACTGAAAATTAAAATACATAAATTAAATATTATTTATATTTACAAAAACTAGATGCAATCCTCTAAAAACAGGGAAAATTTAACTACAAAACATAAAAGAAAAGAGAAGAAGAAGAACTATTATTATTACTGAAAATTAAAATACATAAATTAAATATTATTTATATTTACAAAAACTAGATGCAATCCTCTAAAAACAGGGAAAAGCTCCCAAGGAAAGCATGAGGAAAAATGAATTCTGAAGGCCTTAATTTATAGGCAAAATTCGGCATCGGGCGTCGCGCCGCGGAACCCCTTGGGGTCGCGCCGCCCAACAGTAACTCGATCTACGCGGCTTTGACCACGCGTGTTGTCGGCACCATGAGAGAGCGCCACGTTTTGCGCTGTGAGTGACTGGGCGTTCGGTCCAATAGAAAGGCGACACGTGGCAGGATGTGATTTGTTGAAGATTCAGTCCAATAGGAGCTTGACACGTGGCACGCGCTTTGAATCGGTCCAATGGAGTTTCGACACGTGGCCGACACACGTTAGCTGATCTTATGTGATGATGACACGTGGCACGGTGCACGTTAGCATAGTCGGCGCATGTTAGCAAATTTCTCTGATTGGTCCACATGTCCACGGCGCAGGTTAGCAAGCGTCGCACGTTAGACGTCGCGATGCTGAGAGTCTTGGCGGCTCGACGCGGCCAATTTCCAAAAATGCCATTTTTCGTCATTTTTCACTGTTTTGGCCCCAAATTTACTTCCAATGCTTTCCAAACTTTATTTATCTGCAAAATAACAATAAAACACATCAAAACGTTCACAAAACTCGAGAAACTATACAAAATATTAGGTTAAATGAGTGGGAAATAGTGATAGATTTACCACTCATCATTTCATAATTATCAGGTATTAATCATGCTAACCCGTGTAATTCGTCAAATCGATAATTGGTCATGTCAAGGTACTAAGTATGTCAAAACATATAACACTAGCCAACACAGTGATACCATTTGTCTATAACAAGTTCAATTCGGTACTCAATTATGTCAATATATAAAACTAGTCATATAGACGGTTCATATTGTTTATAATTAATCCAAATCTTTAATAGTCCACTCTCTTTCATTTATGAGATTCAAGTATTATCTGTGCCAATCGGAGACGGTCTACAACTAGTCAATAGTCCTAAATAAACTGGAAAGAGTATGAATTTATTTATAAAATTATCATAATTTATAAAATATAATATAAATAAAAATCACGTATATTTTCATACCGCTAGCTTCACCCTTTATCTCAACATGATAAAAATTAGCAGAACAAGATATAAATAAAAACACTCATAATTTTATTAATAAAAGAAAAATAAATTACAAAAGAAAAATATACACAATAGCTCATCCCACAAAGTCTCAGAGAGACTTGTGCAAATTTGCTGAAGAAAATGAGACGATGAGTACCTCTATTTATAGAGGTGTTCGACATTTCTCGCTTGCAAATTGCAAGAAATCTCTCACTTTTTTTGTCGTTACTTGTTTTGTCAAAGCATGCAAATTTCTTTGCATGCTTTGACAAATCCTCTATATTTCCACCGAAAGGTGGAGGCAAATTTATTTATTTTATATTTTTTTTTTATCTTTTCTTGTTTGTTTGTGTTTTTAATAATTACATAAAACACACTTTGGATATTTCATCAATTTTGGCCTTGAAAACTTTAAAATTAGAAAATCTTATAAAAAGTAAAGTTGTAGATATTTGAGTCTTCTTTCATTTAGAACTATAATCGCCTCAATCCAATATTGGAGTAAAACGTTATGACCAAAATACAAAAATTACTTATAGTTGACATTTCCGAAATTGTACAATGTTAGAATGCCCTTTTAAGTTTCTGTCCTCCAAGATCCAAATGTCACATTCATTTTTCTAGTTATGCATCCAAAATATTATTTCACCTACATAAGAAATAAAAATCACAATAAAAATATATAAAACATAAATTTAATTATCATTTCACAAATGTGCTAAATTAATGAGATTAATGAAACTACAATTGTAAAATGATTAATTTTTCTTTTAATAAATGTGTACTTTTTTAGTGTTCATCACTTGGACCCGCTTCTGATAAGCCCATTTGAAAAGATTATGCTCTATTTATGTTGCATGGTTCAGCCAAGGTCTTCAGGACTGGACCTTGTATTGCTTTTTTTGATCTCTTTAACTCGTTGCCTTATGATTGGCCCTTATGGAAAATGTAATTGATTAATCTTCTGGAGTAGTCCTTGATTCACATCATTCTCTCCCTCATCGAATCAGAATTTGCATCAAAGAAAGATAAATCAACAACATTGAAAGTAACAAAAATATTATACTCATCTGGAAGATCCAGTTTATAAGCATTTTCGTTGATGCGCTCTAAGACTTGAAATGGTCCATCTCCTCTTAGTTGTAACTTAGATCTATTTTGTGTGGGGGACCTCTATTTACGCATATGTACCCAAACCCAATCACCAGGTTTAAATACGACACACCTTATATCTTTGTTGGCATGAGATGTAAATTGCTCATTTCATTTCTCAATATTATGTTTTGCTTTCTCGTTAATAGATTTTACTAACTCTGTTTTTTCTCTTACCATCCAAACTCAAATCTCTCATCAACAGGTAAATGTAGTAAATCCATTGTTGTCAGTGAGTTAAAACCATAAATAATTTCAAATGGAGAATAATTAGTAGAAGAATGCAAACTACGTTTATAAGCAAATTCAATAAATGGTAGACATTTCTCCCAAGATTTTAAATTTTTAGTAACAAAAATACGTAAAAGTTGTGTTAAAGTCTTGTTTACCACTTCAGTTTGTCCATCAGTCTGATGGTGACAAGTAGTAGAATACAAAAATTTTGTACCCAATATATCCCATAAAACTTTCCAAAAATGGCTAAGGAATTTAACATGTCTATCAGAAACAATACTCCTAGGTATCTCATGGAGTCGTATTATCTCCCTAAAGAATAAATTAGCAATGTTTGTGATAATCAGTTTTATGACAAGTAATGAAGTGTGCCATTTTACTAAACCTATCAACCACAACAAATATTGAATCCCTCCCCATTTTGACCTAGGTAAGTCCAAAATAAAGTCTATTGAAATATCAACCCAAGGCTCACTAGGTACGGGTAAGGGTGTATATAACCTATAAGGCATCACTCTAGACTTAACCTTTTTACATGTTATGCATATGTCATAAACTCTCATGACATCTCATTTCATTTTAGACCATTAAAAGTGTTATTGTAATATCTCTAAGGTTTTACTAATCCAAAAGTGACTCATTAATCCACCCACACATGCTTCTTTAATTAACATTTCATGCATAGAACAAACATGAATGCACAATTTATTTTCTCTAAACAAGTAACCTTCATGCTGATAGAACACACCAAATGCAGATTTAGAACATGCATAATAAATCACCGAGAAATCAGAATCACATGCATATAGTTCTTTGATAAACTCAAAACCCATTATTCCAGCACTCATAAAAGTAAGTAAGGCATACATGCATGACAAAAAATCTGCCACTATTTTCTCCCTACCTTGTTTATAATAGATCAAATATGGAAAATTTTCTATAAATTTCATCCAACGTGCGTGATGTTTGTTCAACTTACCTTGCCCCTTGAGGTGTTTCAATGATTCATGATCGGTATGAATGGCGAATTCTTTAGGCCAAATGTAGTGCTTCATAGTCTCCAATGACCTCACCAATGCATACAATTCTTTATCATAAGTATGATAACGCAACACTGACCCACTCAATTTCTCACTGAAGTATGCAATCGACTTCATTTCTTGCATTAGTACCGCTTCAATGCCTATGTTTGACGCATCACACTCCATCTAAAATGTTGACTCAAAGTTAGGCAACGCTAGTACTTTATTCCCGATTTGAATATGGAAATTATTGACCACCTGGCTAGAATCCATTATATCACCAGAAGGCATGTAAACAGATCATTTGGTTACTTCTTCGGGTATCACTCTCAGTTTCTTTAACAATGATCATACTATGAATGAATGTGTGACACCCGAATCAATTAAAGTAAATACAATAAGTCTATGGATAAATGTGTTACCACTTATTGTCGCGATATCCTTTTGCTATGCTTGATTCTGTGTCATTACAAAAACTATGGCTGAGACTTTCTTCTGATCTGTAGGTCGCTTATGGCAATCTCGAATAACATGCCCCTTCTTCTTACATCAATAACATGTGTTGGACACTACCAAGCATTCCTCAGCATGGGCTTTATTGTACTTTGGGCACAACAACTTTCCTTCAGTCATTGGCATTGCTCCACCAGTTTTTGCACTCCCTATATTTCATGTCGCCATCCTTAATTTCTTGGTTTCTCTCTGATTAGTTCCCTATTCCATGGGGTTTCGTGGCCTAAATGCCTTGCGAGATGCTGCTCATTTCAAAACTTATTTAGATCACTGAATGTCTTTCACGATGTCTTTTTTATCTTCTTCGGCTATCATCGTCCTGTCCACCAGCTCTTCATATGTCCCAATAGTAGACATTCTTACGAAGCTCTTTATTATAGGTTTCAGTGCCCTTAAGAATTGGTCATTCTTTTGATTCGAATTCTCCACGAAAGAAGGAACATACATCCTTATTCAAATTTCATCACTTGTTCTACCATTTTCATGCTTCCTTGTTTGATCTCCAAGAATTCATTGACCTTCCTCGCTTTTGCATCATTAGGAAAATACTTGCCATCAAACATCTCCTTAAACCTTTCTCAATTTAGATTGTCGAGATTTGCATAGAGTTCGGCTCCGTCTCACCAATCTCGTGAGTGAGTGGTCAGTATAAGAGTTACGCACTATATCTTCTTAGCATCCGTGAGCCTTAGATGCTCGAACATGACCTCAAGCGACCATATCCACTATTTACCCAGTAGTGGATCGGTACCCCCAAGAACTCATTTGGGTTCAGCTTCATGAACCTCTCAACAGCGTCGTCCCTCTGTGATGTGCGCTACTGCATCTCTGTCAACATACATATTTGTTCAGCATGTTGTTGCCACTGTTGCATTATTTCTAGAATTTGACTCATTACATTCTGGTTTCCGGCTCCAGAATCGGCAGGTGCGGCTCTCTGCTCTGGTCTATTATTCACAGCATCTTGTTCTGATCTGACCTGCCGTTCAGTGCCAACTCTCATAATCCTTCCGCATCAGTTCATTTTTCTATTTATGCACAGAGAAAATAAATATTACATAAGCTCATATTCATATATATATATATATATATTAATTTTATTTCAACACTTATTAATTGTATATAAAGTCACAATCATCATAAGTTAATATTCAAAAAGGTAAAAACACATCCATTTAATATATCAAAATAAACGATAACTTTTTATTTAATAAAATTTCAGTCATAACTATCTACATATTAGTAGTTCGACAAAATATATGGAAAGCTTAAACCCTAAGCTATGAAAATATAATGCACTATTTTTCATCACTAATATCAATAATAATCCTAGGCAGAGAAGAAACTTTAAGGAGCCATGGATATCTCTCGTTATCCTTCTTTTTAAAATTAATGATATGTTTAATATTTATAGGAACATTTGACTTCTGCCGATAATATCTCCTATATCTATTTAGAAAATTATTGTACAACATTGAATCTTTAATTATTCCACTGCCATATGATCCCCATGACTTTAACCTCTCATTCGGTCATCTTACTAACGACCAAATCCTTTTTGATACTCGATTTTATCTTATAATATGGCTCTGAAGCCTTCAAATGGTGTCTAATTGTTCCACATGCTCTTCCGGTGTATGTTTAGGGTTCCTCTTATACTCATAGAATGACTTCAGATGTGGTCATGGGCCTCGACCCCATAGCTCTATGGGTTTTCTCCTTAAACGAGCCATCATTATCTGGATTAATTAAAATCAAGGGTCAATGGTACTGACAAGCATTCTCAGTTTATCATTACTATTCACATACGTTTAGACAATCAATATTCTCCCTCGCTTACAATTCTATAACGAAATTAAAAGTATATAAGTATAATTTATACATATTACATGTCAATCATCAACCACTTATAACATTCAAGGTATTTTATTTATTATTTATTATTTTTAATATTTATACATAATTACTTGTTGATGGTTGTGCTGATCCATGATGCTCATGTGACCCTGTATTTTATTTACGAGTAACGAAAAATGTTCTGATACCAACTATAATGTCCCGATCTATAATAACCTTATCTAAAGGAGTATAGAGCCGGACCGCTACCAACACTTATAAACTAGCCTTAAATTCATCAAATGCTCAAGTAAATATCCCAATGTTAATAAATTATCATTCGATCATAAAAGGCAATAATTGTGTCCAAACCCGATTCGTAAATTAATTGTACAGTTTAAGCAAAAGAAACACACTAGATCTTTCGAGACTAATGTTGAACAAAATGACCCATAGCGTCACTATTTGCACAGATCATTGTGTTGTTGTAGCAAATTAACTATGTGACAAGGAAATTGCACTCTCATCATTTGTGATTAGATCACCATAGATATATAAATGAAGAGAGGTCCCTATGATTAGTTCCTGGATTGAGAATGATATGAGACAGTATCAGTCCCCGAAGGATTAATCATTAAATATCCCTAGCCGGAGTATTATCGAGACTGGACATCGATAATGCGGAATAGGCTAGTATTGCACTTGTGTGCGTTGTGAGGGCACAACGACATAGTTCTCATATATATAAGTATCGGATACTTATGCAAGTGCGATAGGAGGTCGTGTTTCACCGATGGTACGGGAAACAGCTTTGCTCTGGATAGACCCCTCGGAATCCCATTGGTATTATGACTATGTGTCTATGGGAGGCCGAAATCAAGGTAGGTGTGTATAGTCTTAACCTGAGACTTACATCGCTAATACTTACGATAATCGATAGACTTTGGTCTTGGTGGTACAGGGCTTTAACCGGTTCTGCGTACACCACTTCTGGGTTTATCAGAGAGTCGTAGTGTATTGGGTGTGATGTCGAGACAGAAGTATCACTTCAGTCATAGTGGAGATGATGTCACGCAGGATACGGTACTAGTGCTCTTGAGTGATGCGCATCCAATCGGGATATTGTGACCAGGTCATAAATATCCGATTATAGAGACTATGTTACCAGACATCCGATATGTGTTTCGGACGGGGCAGACACTTATCCAGCCCCAGCCCTAGCACGTGACTATCCGATACTGAGCCGATATATACAATACAATGGTATACTACGCTTGATACAGATCTTAATATTCTTAAATGGATATGTCCGGAGAATTGGGTAGACTTGGTGCTTTGCTAGGAGTCGACCTTATCTCGTAAATCGGTAGAACGTAGTACTTGGTACGTACGTGATTCGGATACTCCGACGACCGCATTTACTGCCAATATATCCGGGGATCTCATGGGTCGCTTCCCGATAATCCACCGATGACGCATAACTCGCACTCTTGAATAATCTGGGATTATATAGAAGAGAGAGAAAATTAATCTAGGATTAATTACGGAGATATTTTATCTAGGATAAAATATCGTCTAAAGAGAGATAACGATTAATTTAGAATTAATCGATAAATTAATATATTCGATATATTAAACGAAATTAGATTTCGACGCGGAATTAAAATTAGATTTTAATTCGGGCGAACGAATTAATTTAGAATTAATTTGTTAGCGACGTGAATAGTGAATTCGCTAGGCGTAATCATTTAATTACGACGCAACGGAAAATTCACTAATTGAGAATTAGCGAACCCGAGCCCGAGCGTGATTGCGAGCGCATTCGTATTTCGAATTCGAATGCGGCAACGCAAGTCGCATGAAGCGTCAAATCAATCAGTCGCATCAAGCATCAAATCACTTGTCACTTTGAGTGATGTGACTTGACAACATGTCACTTTAATAAAGGTGATATGAATAGTGATGGATTTGACTAGAATAGTGTAAAGCATTTTGGAGGGAAAAGCTTTAAGTTTTGGCTCCAAATTTCATTTGATAAATTGGATTTAATTAAATGAAATTGATTGTTTATTTTGGAAAATATATAATCAAAAGTTTTACACATTTTTCATTAAGTCAAAAACACAATTCTCTCTCTCACTCTCTCATCTCTCTCACGCCAAAACAGTGGCTTTGCTCACTGGTTTTGAACTTGATTTGGGCGTGAATATTAGGGAAGCATGAGTGGGTTTTCATGGTGAAAATTCAAGTGCTAGCACACTTACGAGTCTTGCGAAGGTGGTAGGGAGGTTCACCCATGAGCCGGGATCCGTCGGACGAGGCTTGGAGCTCCGTTTCTCAGCTCAAAATTCTGTTTTGGAGGGCAGTGAACTGCTGCAGTGGGCGCACCAAACCAGTGGGTTTTGCGGCTTCAATCGTCTTCAAATCGACTCAACCGATCGATGTGAGTATTCCGCTATCTCCGTTGGTGTATTCGCACATTAATTTCATGTCTTGTTTGATCTTGGGACCTAGATAATAACCAACAATGGCATCAAGAGCCTAGGTTCAAGCATGAAAAATGTAGGGCTTAAAATTTGGGTAAATGTTTTTTGAGCATGATTTAGTTAAATTGTTTGATTGAGCATGTTTAAATGATGTTGAATTGAAGTTTGATTGGATCAATTTCATGAAAATTGATTTGGAATAATTTTCCCCAAAAATATCATGTTGGCCGAATATGATGATCATTTTGGAATTCTTGGAATTTTTGTTTTTGATTCATTTGATGAGTTGGAATCATTTAGGATAATGTTAATTTGAAACTAATTGGATTGGATTTTGAATTGAACATAAAATCCCCAAATTGATCACCTTGGCCGAATGGAATTATGCCCTAATGTCTTGGTATCTTTTGATTTTTGAACATTGGATGTATTGGAAATCATTCGGGATAAGGATTTAATATCGATTGTGAAATTAATTGGATTGAATTCGAATCGGATAAAAATCCCTCCCTTGGCCGAGACCTTTAAGCATGTAAATGGGTTTGATTTTTCATTTATGTGTTGGACATATGATAATGATAATGAGCATGATTAATTGGACTAATATGGTGTTTTAGAAATATTGATTTATTTGATTAATCATGTAATACACTTTAGTTTAATTGAATATGAAATTGGATTTTGTATATTTAATTAATTGGGCCTAATTTTGGAAATTGGACTTTAATGTTGTAATTGGGCTTATTGGGCTTGATTTTATCAAGTTGGGTTTAGGCCAAATGGATTGGATCCAATTGGGCCCAAAACCACTTCCGTTAAGCCCAAATGCGACTTAATGAACCTTTAAAGTTCAATTGGGCCTAATGGGCCAAGATTGATTTATGGGCTTATGGGGTAAATCTCGGATTGGACTTTGGTTATCGGTTTGACCCGAGTTGACCAAAAGTCCACGCCTTAAGAAATCAATTAAAAGCCCATTGGACCTTAATTGAATTGACGTTGGACGTTAATCGGTCTTTGAGACGCGTTACGATTAAATTTGGAATTTAAATCGTAAAAGGTTTATTAATAAAGTGTAATGTTTAATTTGGAATTGAATAGTGAATTAGTATTAAATACATGTTAAATTTGATTTAATGATGTAGTTTAATTTAATTCATGAATTCGTACTTTGAGTACTTATTCGCAAAAACGAGTTTGACTCGAACAAAATCAAATCGTTGTTTGAACATTGGATGATCACTTAATTATCAGATTAATTAATTTGATTAGATTGATTGATAGCATGCTTTTGTGTGTGAATACGTGGTTGTGTTGAATGAATAATGTATATCAGATGGATATTAGATGGGTGGGGCAATTTTAGAAATTGTTGTAATAAATTCGATTTATTAAATTGGACCTGCGTGTCCAGCCTTATCACCTCATTCTCTTTGTATTCTCTTCTCACCTATTCCCCTCCATGTAAATGAGGTTTCTTTAGAAGTGTAGTGTAACGGGTAGAAGTAATACAAGTGCTAGCTTGAGTGAGAAAGGGAGAGATTTGATCTAGGATCAATGTGTTATGTATCCATCCGCATATCATTATTATTTATTTTCATACTCGCTTTATTATGTATTTAGAATGCATGTTTAAGGGTGTATGATGATGAGACCTTAACAAAGATAATTAAATTGGTAGCCAATTTGCACGCGAAAAACCCTCGTTAAATATCAAGCGTTTATTTTCCTTCCATTGAGTGATTCTTACTCAAGATCCGAGATTGGCAGGGGTTGTTGGCCAAAGTCAAGCCCTTGTCCGTCAAAGATGTGTTTTAATCACGAGGCTTTGTTCCATATCGGTGTCGTGTCCAAGTTGTGGTTTGTTGGCCAAAGTCAAGACCACTTCTTGTCCATTGACATTGATTACGAAGCTTCCATGTCAATGGGTCCGCGCTTGACTGGGATCACTAGGTTTGTTGTGCCAAAGCCAAGGCCTAGTTGATTCAGAGGAAAAAGGTTAGGGTATATATTCGATATATAGGCATATATTAGATATATGTTTGGGACTTGGATGTCCACCTACTGGATCTAGGAGTTGGATGGGATCCAATTGATCTTCGAGATCTACCTAGTTAATTATCATACAATTTGTTGGCCAAAGTCAAGATTGTGTGATATTTAACGGGATCCTAGCCCACTAGGAAACACGGTTTCCCGAGTACTCGACAGAGGGTTAGAGGCTCGACGAAAAATAGTGGGAGGCAAGTATTGAATTTGCAACATTCGTTCGAATACTCGCTAAACGCGCTCATCTATATTTTACTCGTCATATTAATCAAAAGTATTAGTTGGACTAATATTTTATGTTGTTTTAAATATATATATAGTTGGACTATATACAAACTCATTCGATATATAGTTGATTTTATAATTGGATTATAGTAATCAATATAATTGAATTAAAATTATAGTTGATTAAATAATTGGATTATTGTAATCATTATAATGAATAGTACCTTATTAAATTGATTAAATAGTTGGACTATTGAAATCAAGAAAGAATTAAAAAGTTGAATATTTAAAATATATATAATCCTTGGATTAAATGTTTTAAATGATTTAATTTTCATTGGGAATTAATAATAGGTTACTTTATTGGATAAAATAACTTGTTATATCTAAGCCCATAATTAAGCAAATAAGTAGAGCATAAAATCTTTGGAAGATTTATGTGATGATGACTTTAGTGCTTAATTTAATATACTTCACAATAAATCTATCTTTAGATTTAAAAGGTATTAAAATTGCAATTAATAATTCTTGGAGAATTAATTGACTATTCTAGTGGAGAAAAGTCAAAGTTTGCAATTGGGCAAGTTGCACAAGGTGCACATCATTTCGATATTCTAAAACCCAAGGCTTGGCCAAAGGTTTGTGAAATATTGAAAAGATAATTGACATATCCCAAAGTGACTACCATTTGGATATGGCAGACACGAAGGAATTAAAGAAAGGGCGAGGCTCTGACTTTAAAATATTTGTCAAAGTTATGTTCACTACTAGTATTGAAATTGGATTTTAAATACTTAGTGTGGTACATAAAATATATGTATTGATGTTCAGAATCCGCTATGAGCTGGATACTGACTTCAAGCCGAGATTTCTCTGCAAATCGGAAACGGGACGAAAGTCGCTGTTTCGACCGTAGATACCTAAGTTTAGGAACTACCCTTTGGGTATGTACTTAAATTAGGAACTGTTATAATTTACTAGTTTGACTAGAGACATTATCTCTATATCAGTGTTTAATCCGTTGCGGATAAACCTTTATATTCTATAACACTAAAGTGTTTTATTATATACAGATGATACTGAGATAAACACATTAGATGTGAATAACAGAATTTATATTTTGAATATAATAAAATCTCAAATATATAAAAATGACAAATAAATAGCTCAAATTGATTTGATCAATAGAGACTTATTTGTGGCATTGTTGTCTGGGACACAATTGAACAAGACTCGTATATCCACACTTTTGAAGAGTGGGTACTAGGACTGATTTGACTATTCAAATAAGGTCTACGATTCTAGTTTATTAGATATAGTACCTAAAACACTATTTACTTGGTAATAGTATAAGGGCCACCGATCTGTTAGCCCTATTCATGGTGAAGTAAGTGGGCCCATATCTAGCTAGGCTAGATGTGAACATGAATATTTCGTGACCTTAACGGATGTGGCATCACGTTATGGTTATGTGTTTCTTTTGAAGAACACAAATCAGAAACTTTAAAGTTTCGACACGAAGTAAATAAACAGATCGGCTATAGTATTATTCCGCCACGGTAAGACCGTAATGGAAAATACTTAAGCAGTAAGTTTCATACGTACATGAAAGAGTACGATATTCTTTCAAATGAGGACTCCTCCCGAGACACGTCAGTTAGACGGTGTGTCCGAACCAAAAACCAAATTTTGTTGGACATGATATGGTTTGTCACGAGTCGCTCTGAGCTACTATTTCCTTCAATAGGACATGTATAAACAGTGCAAAACTTATTTAGAATAAGGTTCCATATAAATCTGTTTGACAGATGTCATATAGGATATGGACAGGGAAGAAACGAGGTTTCTCATTCCTGATAATTTGGGTATGCCAGGCATAACGTTTGGATGATACCAAACTAAGGACCCAAATTGGATAAGTGCCAATATAGGTTATCCTAAGGGAAACCTTAAGTATAGTACTTGTAAATCTCACATGAGAACAATGTGATTGTTGCTCACCATGCGGTTTTTCCTGAGAGGAATATCGATATGCAGTGGTCAGTGGGAGGATAGTGATACTCGATGAAAATCGGAGTAATACTGTTCAAGGCACGAAGTCCTTAATGGAACACAAATAGTTCATCTATGATGAATCTATACCATTAATCTTCAAATACACAAGAAACTTGTAGATCAGATAGAGTCAGAAAGCAACCTAGCATATGGGTTTCTGATCTAACCTCATAAAGATGTCCATCTTATGAAGGTATATCCACCGACTACGTTTTGAGGAAGTGATACGAGGTATCGACTCCCTATTATGGCAAAGTGCCATGAGTCCGAAATGGATTCCATGTATAACAACTATTTTGGATACTAGTTGTTGTACCACAAGGCATTGTGCCTATTGGTACATTAAACGTCTTCAAGGAAGACATACATGGAAGGCAACATACCAACGTACAAAGCTGGGCTTTTGACGGAAATGTATCGTTATCAACATTGTGTTAATAACGGTTCAACCTTTTACCTGTTGCCATGATAAATCCATTTTGAAGATGCTTGTTGATAACTGCGTATTTCATTTATGAAATGTGTCAGTTATAGATCAAAATCGCTTTCCTGAAAAGGAAACCTTTTGGAGAATGTTTATAACATTCTGACGATTTTGTATAACCGACGAACAAAGTTTGCGGGTTATTCGATCCATGTTTGGATTAATGCAAGCATAAGGTTCTTGGAACTGTCGTTTTGAAATAATCATAATGGTTTATGATTTGAATCAAAACGAAATAATTCTTGTGTATATAAGGAGGTTAGTGGGAGAGCGCACTGACAGTTAAATTCCCATATAGCAATTGATGAAAGCTTGGCTTTCAATAGAAATTCTCCGTAGAATTCTGGGGAGTAACAACCTTTATTCAAGGAATAAAGATCTACTGGGCTAGATTTGGAGTTGTTAACAATCTCTGAGAAATTGTACATTGAATAATGTACGTAACCTGATGTCTCATACGCTTTGAGCATATGGAGTCACAATCAGGACAATCCAAGTGATAGTCACTGGATTGAAGTTAAGGACATCTATTAGTATCTTAGAGAACTAAAGATGTTGTCTAATACTATGGAGAAGGAGAACTTGAAGTGACTGGGATCACTGCCGCAAGTTTCCAAACAGTTAAATATTGATGTACTATAAAGTTTGAATAACGGGACAGTGAGCTGGAAATCTTCCGAGCAAGATACTGTTGCCGAATAAACAACAAATGCGGATTATTGCTGCAGCTGAGGCAGCAATAGAAGCCATTTGGATCGATAATAAATCTAATTAGATTAGATATAGTTCTGTTAGCGGCTGAGCTAGGCGTCAGCACAGGCTAAAGAATTAATGGTCTCATCGACGATCCAGATATATACTTCGATATTCATCTGATTCGTTCGGATCATACATCATGGCGATGTGATGATCGTGTAAATCGCGTCAGACGATAATCATGCAAATCCGCTGACGAAAATCCTTTCTTAGCAATTTGAGCGAACCGTACATAGTTCGGGTGTTAGACACTCGAGTGACTGGCTATGTGCCAAGTGGGAGATTGTTGAACAAAATGACCCATAGCGTCACTATTTGCACAGATCATTGTGTTGTTGTAGCAAATTAACTATGTGACAAGGAAATTGCACTCTCATCATTTGTGATTAGATCACCATAGATATATAAATGAAGAGAGGTCCCTATGATTAGTTCCTGGATTGAGAATGATATGAGACAGTATCAGTCCCCGAAGGATTAATCATTAAATATCCCTAGCCGGAGTATTATCGAGACTGGACATCGATAATGCGGAATAGGCTAGTATTGCACTTGTGTGCGTTGTGAGGGCACAACGACATAGTTCTCATATATATAAGTATCGGATACTTATGCAAGTGCGATAGGAGGTCGTGTTTCACCGATGGTACGGGAAACAGCTTCGCTCTGGATAGACCCCTCGGAATCCCATTGGTATTATGACTATGTGTCTATGGGAGGCCGAAATCAAGGTAGGTGTGTATAGTCTTAACCTGAGACTTACATCGCTAATACTTACGATAATCGATAGACTTTGGTCTTGGTGGTACAGGGCTTTAACCGGTTCTGCGTACACCACTTCTGGGTTTATTAGAGAGTCGTAGTGTATTGGGTGTGATGTCGAGACAGAAGTATCACTTCAGTCATAGTGGAGATGATGTCACGCAGGATACGGTACTAGTGCCCTTGAGTGATGCGCATCCAATCGGGATATTATGACCAGGTCATAAATATCCGATTATAGAGACTATGTTACCAGACATCCGATATGTGTTTCGGACGGGGCAGACACTTATCCAGCCCCAGCCCTAGCACGTGACTATCCGATACTGAGCCGATATGCACAATACAATGGTATACTACGCTTGATACATATCTTAATATTCTTAAATGGATATGTCCGGAGAATTGGGTAGACTTGGTGCTTTGCTAGGAGTCGACCTTGTCTCGTAAATCGGTAGAACGTAGTACTTGGTACGTACGTGATTCGGATACTCCGACGACCGCATTTACTGCCAATATATCCGGGGATCTCATGGGTCGCTTCCCGATAATCCACCGATGACGCATAACTCGCACTCTTGAATAATCTGGGATTATATAGAAGAGAGAGAAAATTAATCTAGGATTAATTACGGAGATATTTTATCTAGGATAAAATATCGTCTAAAGAGAGATAACGATTAATTTAGAATTAATCGATAAATTAATATATTCGATATATTAAACGAAATTAGATTTCGACGCGGAATTAAAATTAGATTTTAATTCGGGCGAACGAATTAATTTAGAATTAATTCGTTAGCGACGTGAATAGTGAATTCGCTAGGCGTAATCATTTAATTACGACGCAACGGAAAATTCACTAATTGAGAATTAGCGAACCCGAGCCCGAGCGTGATTGCGAGCGCATTCGTATTTCGAATTCGAATGCGGCAACGCAAGTCGCATGAAGCGTCAAATCAATCAGTCGCATCAAGCGTCAAATCACTTGTCACTTTGAGTGATGTGACTTGACAACATGTCACTTTAATAAAGGTGATATGAATAGTGATGGATTTGACTAGAATAGTGTAAGCATTTTGGAGGGAAAAGCTTTAAGTTTTGGCTCCAAATTTCATTTGATAAATTGGATTTAATTAAATGAAATTGATTGTTTATTTTGGAAAATATATAATCAAAAGTTTTACACATTTTTCATTAAGTCAAAAACACAATTCTCTCTCTCACTCTCTCATCTCTCTCACGCCAAAACAGTGGCTTTGCTCACTGGTTTTGAACTTGATTTGGGCGTGAATATTAGGGAAGCATGAGTGGGTTTTCATGGTGAAAATTCAAGTGCTAACACACTTACGAGTCTTGCGAAGGTGGTAGGGAGGTTCACCCATGAGCCGGGATCCGTCGGACGAGGCTTGGAGCTCCGTTTCTCAGCTCAAAATTCTGTTTTGGAGGGCAGTGAACTGCTGCAGTGGGCGCACCAAACCAGTGGGTTTTGCGGCTTCAATCGTCTTCAAATCGACTCAACCGATCGATGTGAGTATTCCGCTATCTCCGTTGGTGTATTCGCACATTAATTTCATGTCTTGTTTGATCTTGGGACCTAGATAATAACCAACAACTAATCCATTCTGAATTTTTTTTTATCCTAATGGCCTAAACAGAAAATAAAAAGACATGATTCCTTGTCACATGAGTCTCGGTCATGAATCTGTCGTGTAACCACCAACAATTAGATCGGCATAATTGTTCAATAAGTGATTACCTGCACCACATGACACAGTGAGCCAAAGCCCAACAAGTAATTTTCAAAAAATGAATGCAAAAATGGCCCTTTTAAAATGCAACTCTTGAAATCTTTTCTTTTAACATAAACTTTTTACCATCTAATAAACCATTTCCAATTAGTGGACCATCGGTCTTGATGATCACTACAAGGAAACGAGTCAGGATTTTGGTGTTATACCTCAGAATATATTTAATACTTACCATAGATAATCATTTACCATCAATCTTTTTACCAAACCATTACCATATACCCTCATTTGTAGCAATTATACCAAACCCGTTTCAAAAATATATTTCAAAATGTTTCCATAAGAGTCATAATCTTGACACTGCACATACCATTACTTAAATAGTTTATGTATTATGCATGTTGGATACGATCCAATGAAATAGAACGGTAAGCGCAATAACAGGAGACAACGATCACATTATTCACTATAAAAATATATAAACATAATAAACCTAATCGATTCCAACACTATTCAACAACCACATCAAACATATCACTCAATTAAAATACATTTGTCATGCGATATAATTGGGAAATTAATTACCTCTATGAGAAATTCACACAGTGTATCTAGTTCGGTAACCTGCTCCTGAAATATGTAACTTATCAAGTGATTAAAATACACCCATATAATTTATCATCCATATTATTTTATTATTGTCATTATATATATATACACACACGCGCGCGCATATATATACACACACATATATCTCGTTATACATTTATTATTATTATTAGTGTATACATAAACCAACACATGAGTACACACTTCTTCCTACAACCAAACATATAATTATCCATTATTAGTACCTTATATTTTATTTATCTTAACTTTTATTTGTTATCACTATTTATTATTATTTCATATATAAGCTTTGTTGGGAAGCGGTCGCGAGTGCGCAACGGAAAATTAAAATTATTATGCTGCTTTCCCTTTGCCCAAGACCCATTTGTTTTGATTATTCTACAAGCGTAGGCATGTTACTATATATTCTAAGCATAAAACTCATAAAACATGCAAAGAACATAAATCTAAACATGCTAACTATCATAAGAACTCTAATTAAAATAAAGAAAGAAAAAGACTTACTTGAAGCAAAGACTCCTCCAGTCCTCCATCCAATCTACAAGCTTTTATCAAACTCAGAAAGCTCTTCCACGTTCCAAAGAGCCACCTAAGTGTGTGGTCTCCAAAGATGCACACACCAAAGCCAAAACTCAACGGCAAGACTATGCCTCGAGTGCACGGGTATTTTGCCCTTGGTGCTAGCCTAGGCAAATACCTCAAAACTTTTAACTCGAGGTTCCTCTAGTCAATTAGACTTAAGGATCCTCAAAATTAGTGACTTACTCTTAAACTTTAGAGTTGCTCACTTATATAAACCCAAAATATGAAAGTTTTTGGTGTAAAAATTTGTGAAGAATTCTTTAGGTTTATATAGTGCTCCAAAGACAACGAAATTAATTAAGAATCCGATGTGGGATAAAAGCTAATTTAATCTTAGCCATTGGATCTTAATTTAGTGGTTTAATGAGATTATAAAACCCTAATAAGAGTTTGGGCCGAATTGGAATTCAAAACAAATAACAAAAAAAGTACTATTCACATTACTATTCATGTGAATAGTAATTTTTTATTTATTCCAATTCCCAAAGTGCCCATATCGTCATTCACCAATCCCTAAGCCACTATGGAACCTCATAAATGATATGTTCAATAATTAAACACATTGAACCATTTATGAACAATTTCTACATCAATCATATATGCTGTTATATTTGTACCGTGCACTGTTAACCATTGATTTCGACTCTGTTGTGTGTGACCTTTTGGGTTCCCCTCAAGTTGGACATGAAATGAATCGTGATAATTTAATCGAACATAAATTATCCTCCGATCAGATGGTCGTTCGATTTCAATGACCAAGGTTGACATCTAGCAACATGCCAATGCCTCTAAATGAGAAAGAAAGATATATATACAAATTCTGTATGCGATTTACATATGATACGGTCCCTCGCCTCACTGTATCCCAACCTATTGACCTAGGGTACGGAAAATGTCTACCCATATGGTCAAATGTATGTTGTTGATAGTGTCATGAATCGTGCTAACCCAAGAATCTCACATGATTCTTCCGCTGTGGCCACATTCTCAAGCACTGATCACACATATCAACCCGCAAACTGTAATACTACTCTTATAAGAAAATATTATTCGAGAGAGTGGTGATTCTCTGTTGTATCTTTACAAACTTCATGTGTTTCAACAAATGACCCAATCATACTCTTATGACCGGATCTTTTGAACCGGGGAAGGAGAATGTCAAAGTTATTTGATCCACACATACGATTGTAAAGACCTCAAGTCTAAGGACTAGTCATATAATCGATACATGAAAGTTCTCACAGACACATGGGATAAACACTCCATATGAAAACTTTCGACGGTCAGTTTGATGGACACGAGCAACTCATGCATCCATGTGATACACCAAGCGGATGGATCTCCGCTAGTAGCCTATGAGATCGGCTACCCCACTTAAGGGCGGATCATATCATCATGCTAGCCTCTCCGCTTTGTGAACGCCCAGATTATTCACAAAATTATGACTATAAATATTTAAGAGTAATGATTCTCATAAGGCGTGGAAGCCATCATCTTATTACTCCAAGAGCTTTATTACAGTGTTGATGATTCATATAAGTTATGTAAGACACGTATAATAAAGATTGTCATTTTATTAATTAATGAAAATATTACAAATACATGTACATATAGCCCATCCACAAGTTGGGTATAGGGCATATCCCTAACAATATCCCACTTGCACTATAGCCAACTAGTATGAATCTGGACACCATACTCTCATAGAATCTGCAAGATTATCTTCTGTAGGTATTTTCTCTATAATAACTTCTTTTCTCTCAACAATCTCCCTGATGAGATGAAATCGTCTGAGTACATGCATGGATTTCTGGTGGGACCTTGGTTCATTTGATTGAGCAACGACGCCCCTGTTGTCACAGTACATCGTGACGTCATTCTTTATCGCGGGAAGCATTTCTAGCTCCGTGATGAACTTCTTTATCCAGACTGCTTCTTTAGCTGCCTCAGATGCTGCAATATACTCGGCTTCAGTGGTGGAGTCTGCTGTAGTTGACTGTTTTGAGCTTTTCCAACTTACAACACCGCCATTTAAAGTAAACAGATATCCTGTTTGCGATTTGCTGTCATCCCTATCGGTCTGAAAGCTCGCATCACAGTAACCAATGACTTTCATCTCAGAACAATCTCCGTATGTCAAAAACACATCCTTAGTTCTTCTCAGATACTTGAGGATTGTTTTGACAGCTGCCCAATGTTGCTCACCAAGATTTGTCTGATACCTGCTCGTTATGCTAAGAGCATAAGAGGCATCAAGTCTTGTACATAACATGGCGTACATGATCGATCCTATTGCTGAAGCATAAGAGATCCTACTCATACGCTATCTATCTGAAGGAGTATGTGAACATTGCTCTTTAGATAATTTGATTCCATGACAAGTAGATAAATTACCTCTTTTGGAATCTTCCATTTTGAATCTTTTCAAAACTTTATCTATGTACGTAGATTGAGAAAGTCCTAACAACCTTAATGCCAAGGATGTAGGCTGCTTCTCCCAAATCTTTCATGGAGAAATTTTGAGATAACCATTGCTTGGTGGCTTGCATCATGGGAATATCATTCCCGATGATTAATATGTCATCGACATATAATACAAGAAATACAACAGCACTCCCACTACTTTTCCTATAAACACAAGGCTCGTCTACATTTTTGATGAAGTCAAATTCTTTGATTGTCTCATCAAATCATATATTCCAACTTATGGATGCTTGCTTGAGTCCATAAATGGATCGTTTAAGCTTGCATACTTTATTATGATCATCCTTAGATGCAAACCCCTCAGGTTGTGTCATATAGACTTCCTCTACGATGTTCCCATTAAGGAAAGCTATTTTGACATCCATCTGCCAAATCTCATAATCAAAGTGTGCAGCTAGTGCCAGTAAAATTCGAATGGACTTTATCATTGCAACAGGCGAGAAGGTTTCGTCATAGTCAATTCCTTGGATTTGTTTATAACCTTTCGCCACCAACCTAGCCTTATAGGTTTGGATGTTGCCTTCTGCATCAGTTTTACGCTTGTAAATCCACTTGCAGCCTATTTTAGACTTAAATTATTATTGAGGATTTTAGCAAGTTTAAGTGAATAACTGTCAAATGGATTCCTCCATTAAAAATTCCCCAGAGGGAGGGTGGAGTGAACTCTCTTAAATACCCTTACCTTTTAGGCTCTTATTGTCTTGGTGAAAGGAATAAACAATAGATCCTCCAAATTAGTCCAACACTTTAAATATGCTTTAAGGTAAACTTTGAGTAAATGATTATCTAGATGTCTTCACAACTTTTCATTTTGGCTATAAAAAGGTAGTGAGTGAAGGAAGACACCAAATCATTATCTAACTATAGTAATACCTTTGGTTAAATTAACTTTAGTTTGGAAAGTTTTATTAAACCCTTGGTCCCAACCCACTTGTATCTTCTATAATGTCTTTTATTATAAACAAGTGATTTATATTTATTAGCTTTAAAGGTAATAAATCTCTAAGTTTATCACAGAATAATTACTTAGCTAAGGGATAAGCAATACACTCTCTATTTCTTAGAAAGTATCTAGATGCTTGCACCCTAAAATAATCATGTCAATTCTAATCATACATAGAATCATCAAGCATATGAGTTTTAATATGTTGGAATTATTTTAGGCATTAAATAACTTTGATTAATATTTAATTATGATATTGTATTTTATTTTATTCAAATAAATTTACTATTCACATTTTTCTGTAGATACGTGAACTTTAAATGCAATTTCACAATTCAAATCTTAACCAAATCATGCAAAACTTGTGCCTAAAATTACATTCAGGGTGTTAGCTTTCTAACGAGCTTTTACACACCCAATTTCGAGTTCAAATGAGAGAGAACTAATCAAAATAAAAACGGTGCGCTGATACCATTGTTGGGAAGCGGCCGCGAGTGCGTAGCGGAAAATTAAAATTATTATGCCATTTTCCCTTTGCCCAAGACCCATTTGTTTTTATTATTTTACAAGCCTAGGCATGTTACTATATATTCTAAGCATAAAACTCATAAAACATGCAAAGAACATAAACCTAAACATGCTAACTATCATAAGAACTCTAATTAGAATAAAGAAAGAAAAAGACTTACTTGAACCAAAGACTCCTCCAGTCCTCCCTCCAATTTACAAGTTTTTCTCGAACTCAACAAGCTCTTCCACGTTCCAAAGAGCCACCCAAGTGTGTGGCCTCCAAAGATGCACACACCAAAGCCAAAACTCAACGGCAAGACTATGCCTTGAGTGCACGGGTATTTTGCCCTTGGTGCTAGCCTAGGAAAATACCTCAAAACTTTTAACTCGAGGTTCCTCTAGTCAATTAGACTTAAGAATTCTCAAAATCAGTGGCTTACTCTTAAACTTAGAGTTGCTCACTTATATAAACCCAAGATATGAAAGGTTTTGGTGTAAAAATTTGTGAAGAATTCTTTGGGTTTATATAGTGCTCCAAAGACAACAAAATTAATTAAGAATCCGATTTGGGATAAAAGTTAATTTAATCTTAGCCATTGGATCTTAATTTAGTGGTTTAATGAGATTATAAAACCATAATAAGAGTTTGGGCCGAATTGGAATTCAAAACAAATAACAAAAAAAAAAATTTCTATTCATGTTACTATTCACGTGAATAGTAATTTTTTTTAATTCAAATTCCCAAAGTGCCCCTATCGTCATTTACCAATCCCTAAGCCATTATGGAACCTCATAAATGATTTGTTCAATAATTAAACACATTGAACCATTTATGAACAATTCCTACATCAATCATATATGCTGTTATATTTGTACTGTGCACTGTTAACCATTGATTTCAACTTTGTTGTGTGTGACCTTTTGGGTTCCCCTCAAGTTGGACATGAAATGAATCGTGATAATTTAATCGAACATAAATTATCCTCCGATTAGATGGTC
This sequence comes from Zanthoxylum bungeanum, assembly GCA_019454045.1. NCBI lineage: Eukaryota > Viridiplantae > Streptophyta > Magnoliopsida > Sapindales > Rutaceae > Zanthoxylum > Zanthoxylum bungeanum. Next base: position 248,275 of record SKCR01036743.1, read on the forward strand.
GTTCGATTTCAATGACCAAGGTTGACATCTAACAACATGCCAATGCCCCCAAATGAGAAGGAAAGATATATATACTCATTATGTATGCGATTTACATATGATATGGTCCCTCGCCTCACTGTATCCCCACATATTGACTTAGGATACGGAAAGTGTCTACCCATATGGTCAAATGTATGATGTAAATAGTGTCATGAATCGTGCTAACCCAAAAATCTCACATGATTCTTCCGATGTGGCCACAGTCTCAAGCATTGATCACATATATCAACCCGCAAACTGGAATACTACTCTTATAAGAAAATATTATCCGAGAGAGTGGCGATTCTCTGTTGTATCTTTACAAACTTCATGTGTTTCAACAAATGACCCAATCATACCCTTATGACCGGATCTTTTGAACCGGGGAAGGAGAATGTCAAAATTATTTGATCCACACATACGATTGTAAAGACCTCAAGTCTAAGGACTAGTCATATAATCGATACATGAAAGTTCTCACATCACATGGGATAAACACTCCATATGAAAACTTTTGGCGGTCAGTTTGATGGACACGAGCAACTCATGCATCAATGTGATACACCAATCGGACGGATCTCCGCTAGTAGCCTATGAGATCGGCTACCCCACTTAAGGGCGGATCATATCATCATGCTAGTCTCTCCGCTTTGTGAACGCCCAAGTTATTCACAAAACTATGACTATGAACATTTAAGAGTAATGATTCTCATAAGGCGTGGAAGCCATCATCTTATTACTCTAAGGGCTTTATTACAGTGTTGATGATTCATATAAGTTATGTAAGACACGTATAATAAAGATTGCCATTTTGTTAATTAATGAAAATATTACAAATACATGTACATATAGCTCATCCACAAGTTGGGTATAGGGCATATCCCTAACAAGCTTATATATATATATATATATATATATATATATATATATATATTAAATTAATTAATTAATTATTAGTTATATTATTTTTTTCATTGAATTAAGTTGAGAACGAGTCAGCATACCCATTCCCCTTCACTTGCGCATACTTGTGGGTCGCTGATACTTGCGGGTTATGCCGTCAGGTCGTCTTTCTACAGTGGGTGGTGACCGACACCACCACCGTCAAAATCTAGAGCTCGACAAGCTGAGTCTACTCATATCATGTGGCTGCCGCCATGAAACGCCAGATCAAGGCCAGAAAGTTACATAGAGTCGCACTTCATCTCCTCTGTTGACGGCCCAAACGACCACCGTTCGTGACCCCACTAGTTTGGTTGATTTCCCATCATCATAAGCTTTATGTCAATGTGTTCGGCGTCGTGATTGGTGGACAGAGCTACTTGCCGTTTGTGCAGTGAACATTGACTGTATGGGTTCTTCTTCTTTTTATTTTTATTTTTTCTATAGCTTGACACTGCCTTCCTTTGTTTTATGGTTTCGTACTTCTACGCGAACCTTACTCCACTTTTATACTGATAAATACTTGATTATTTGTTGTTAACTCATGGTATTTAATTTTATTAAATAGTTATTAGCCCAATATTTATGATATATTCTAGTGTACTCGGTGTTACTCCATAACCATTTTAATCTTCAAAATTTCCTAATTATTTCATTTTAACTCCATTTTCGACGATTCTTACCTCGATCCATGCAGAATTTATTAAAAATACTTCTGATCTACTTTGAAATTTTAAATTACACTCCTCTAAATATTGCAAACCCTAAACTATTTCTACTAGACAGTTGGGTCACGTACTTAAAATTCCATCATTTATTCACATCATTATACGATTCTAATATTTATAGTGAGGGTGTTATACGTTCGAAATGTGAAACCAATCTCACAACTGTACTCAGTGCTTCAAATCTATTCTGTTGGTTACAATGCTACAAAACTCTCATCAGGCCCACCTGACACTCATTACGAGGTACGTGAGTCCCGCTGACTCGTGACCGTCAAATGGCCACTCAAAAATAACATCTTGAAACCTTGGACGTAAAATGTCCAAATTAATACCTTGTACAATTAAAAAATATTCGGCATGGTTCTGTTTAAAATACGTACTTCTCACTTAAAATCCAATACCATAAAAGTACCCATCTGGGGCTTACAATCACCATACATATCCACACTTCATATTCAACTTTAAAATTCACAATCAACACTTCAAAACTCAAATCCACAAACTAAGTCTCAATACAATTTAATAACTTGAATCTGATAAATATTATATGAGTGATAATACAACAATATAAAGGTAGAGTTCGAGTTCATTACCACATGAAAGGTTCGGCCCAACACGTTGGGAATATCTAAAATCAAATTCTGTTTAGATCAGAGCCACGTGTGGCCTGGACTTGCCACTACGCGCATCGGCGCATGAGGCCCATACACAGTGAATGGTGCTGAATTCCATCACGGACTACACCCCCAGTTGCGTCTTGTCGTCCTGAGTCCATTGGTGGTGGTCATGTGTTAAAATTAGCAACTAATAAAAAAATCAAGTTGCACTTGTTATTTGTTATATATATACACACACTAGATATTGTCCGTGCCTACGGCACGGTATTAAAGAATTTATCGCATGATCTACCATTACTATTTTCAGAAAGATTTTAGAATTCTGTCATTTAATTTATTTGGTAATTTACAATTGATATTTTCAGAGATATTTTATAATGAAAATGATTTTGTTATTTGATTTGTTTGTTAAACTATAATTATTAATTTTATAGAGATTATATAATGAAATGATTTTTATCAGCCATTAGATTATAATGAAATGATCTGAGCCGCCTAAAGACAACCTTTTGGCTACATTATATTTGTTAATCCTAACCATCTGTTACACTCTCTTTTACCCACGTCATTGTGCTTTATAATATATATTGTTGTTCTTTAATTTTTGTGTGTAAGGGTAGACATAAGAAATATCACATTTCCTAATTTAGATATAGTTTTGGGTTGAATTATATTAAGTTTTTTTATTATTTGTTGAAGGGAAAAATATATGTACTGTTATCATATTTTATTTTAAGAATGTAAGAATAAATATTGATCATTAGTAATATATCAGTAAACATATAATTGGTAGGATATAAAATTTTGAAATATAATTAATCAAATATGAAACAAATAAAATCGAAAATGTAAATAAAATTGAGATATAGAGATAAAACTTGAGGCCTGTGTAGGACACAGTGTCCTTAAAACATATTCACCTCTTATCGTAGGTGCTTAAGATTATTTCGGCGTCTGTTTCCCAGGATACAGCGGGAACGAAATATCTTTGGCGCACAACCAAGTTATTTCCAACGAACTTCTAATATGTTTGCACAACTATAGGCCATACAACTCCGGTCTACGTGTGGGTTTACGGGAGTGTAGACAAAGACTCTCGCTGGCGAAGGATTGCCCACAACTAGGTCTCCCCACTCAAGGGTTCGAGCGACCAAGTGAGCGCACTTTTTTATACACTAAAGTACGTGCCAACGAGCTATGGTGTGTGACTGACTGTCAAATGGACTTCTCGTTGTAGATTCCCCAGAGGGAGGGTGGAGCGAGGCTCTCTTAAGTACCCAAGCCTATTAGGCTCTTATCACTTGGTGTCTGGAATAAACAACGAGTCCTCCAAATTAGTCCATCACAGTAGGCTACGAGTAGATGATTATCTAGGTGCCTTCACAGTTTTTCCTTCTAGAAAGGTAGTGAGTGAAGGAAGACACCAAACCATTACCTAGCCTTAAAAAGTGCCCTTGATCAAACCCATTTCAACCCACGGTAGACACAGTTGATTAAAGCACAAATCATAATATTACAAGACATTATTTCGGGGCCGATTCTCTATCCCCAGTGGAGTCGCCAGACTGTGGGACACAGAAACTGGGCGACGCATGCTGTTCCGGGCTCACGGCCCGGTTGGGAGTACGGAGTAGCCCGCGAGGGACTAAACCGGAGAATAATGGAGTCGCCACCCGGTGTGAACCGGGAAAATGAGATTTAAGGCCGCACTCACCCCTCGCAAGGGAAGACCTCAAACCGTTGGGTTCAGAATGGTCCCTTACTTATGTCACTTGTAATAAAAGGATTTGTGCAATAATCTAACCGAGCCTAAGCATTACATATTTCCAAGTGTATTCTACTTCTAAGTCCACATGCATGAGAATAAGGCTCACATCTAAGTTTGCATATATCATATATCTAAGCATGCTTGAAAGTAAATCGGAATAGCGACAAACATACAACTCCATAAGCACGTTATATTCATGGATGCGGAAACGCAAGTAAACGATAATCATACAAGCATGCATACAAATGAATTGGAATAACGACAAACATGTAATCTAATAAACACATTGTACTTTTACATGCGGAAACACAAATAAATGGCAATTGCACGATCATGTGTATTAAAGAGAGGTAACTAGATATACAGTGCAAAAAAAAGTAACTAATGGGAACAAGCATGCATGAAATATGCTTAAAGAACCAGTTCAGTACGCATGCGTTTGAGTAGCGTTCGTAAACGCGTTCGAACGTCATTCAGAAGGCTCGCGTTCGAGTTGCGTTCTTGGACGCGTTCGAACGGGGTAAGACCTGATGCATGATAAAATAGAAAGTATGAGCGTTCGAGTAGCGTTCGTAAACGCGTTCGAACGGAGGAGGGCCGAGAGCATGCGTTTGAGTTGCGTTCTTGTACGCGTTCGAACGGGGTAAGACCTGATGCATGACAAAAAAAGAAAGTATGCGCATTCGAGTGACGTTCGTAAACGCGTTCGAACGGCAGAGAGCCGAGATCATGCGTTCGAGTTTCGTTCGATGACGCGTTCGAACGGGAACTGGCAGATTGCATACATTCATATGGTTTTAGATACCGCATTCAAACAGGATCACAACAACGACATATCTAATCACATGGACACCTAAATCATGCATAAAGATTAACATACTAAGGGTTAAATCATGCTTAAGAATAAATAACGCACTAGGCCTAATCAGGCTAAATAAATAAATAACGTGCTAACTACATCATTCTCAAATACAAGTTTGGATGAAACGAAATACATGTATCTCTCAAGTGGTACGTGGAGTTGTATCCCGAGTGCAGACCGTACTACCGTCCATTCGGATTCGGCTACGGAATTTACGTCCAGGTTTCCATCCGATATACCACAAAAGAGAACATGCATTCCGTTCATCCGAAATTCACATCATGCCTCAACAAACGACTCTCATGTGATAATATATTAAAATAAATAAAAGACAAATGAAATATAATAAATACAAGGTGCCCTCAGGTCTAACCTCTTTCGTCGTCTCTCGAAAGCGTGTTACACGGCCGTCGGTAGGGTTGATGTTCCGTAACTTTTCTGGTTCACTAATCTACTGCTTTCGTTCGTTGCTTCGCTGCTATTTCGCTGGACTATTTTACGGTAATTCTGGACTGTTTTGGTCTCGGTTTTGGCACTGTTTTGTTTACTGTTTTGGAGTGATTTCACGGTGATCATAGGGTGGATTTCAGTGCAGTGTTCGGTGGTGTGAGGGGCAGTGAGTTACGGCAGTTTTGGGCGTGAGATGGATGACTTTCTGTGAGAGCTGCAGTGGCGTGTTTTAAGGGCTGTATGTGTTCAGTGTGTGTGTGCGTGAGTTGAGGCAGTGAGGGGGGGCTGTTGATTTGTTTACGTGGGATCAAGGCTGATGCATGGGTTCCATTGTTTTGCTTTTCTGTGACCTGTTTGTTGTTACGTGAGATTGATGGGGGATGCGCTAGGGTTTATGGCTTTAGGGGCGATCAGGCTGTTGATGTCGGTGAGTGGCTGCTGTGTTCGTGTGAGTTGGTTGCCAAGATTGGGGTTTTGGTTTACTGGTTGTGGGTTGTTTGTTGCCTTCTAGGAGAGAGACGAGTGGGTACGTGAATGGGTTTGTAAAATGGCTGAGATCTTTAGTGTCCTCGGCTGGCAGTTTTGTGTTGGTTCTGTGAGGGATTTGATTGTTGAAGGGCGTGAAGAGATGGGAGAGCTGGTCAGTGGGGGTTGTTATTTTTGAGATTTTTGTGAGTTTGGTAGGCTGAGTGGAGCAAGGTGGTGTCTAGGGTTTACTTTGGCCACTGCCGTGTGTGTTTGGGAGAGATGATGAGTTTTAGGGTTTCATTCTTTGTGTTTGTGGCCGTGAATAGTCTACTCCCTCGGGGTTGAAGTTCGTGTTATATTTTATAGTGAGAGGGTAGGGGAATGAATTAGGGTTTGCATAGTTTTTGAAAGGAAACAAAATCAATTATTGATGCATGTGTGGTATTTGATTTAAAAATAGTTTAGGCAATGATATTTATTTTTTTGGTGGGAATTATATTAATTTGGTAGGTGATTTTTAAATTGGATATGATTTAGTTTAATTAGGGTAGGGATATATTTAGATTAGGAATTTAATTTAGGAAAAGATTTATTAATTTTGGTATTTAGATTTGATTTATTTTTAAATTTAATTTGTTTTAATTCAATTTAATTGGTTTTAATTTTAATTTCATTTCAATTTTAATTTTAATTTAATTTAATTTGTGACATGTATTTTAAATGTTTTAATTATTTTTTGGATTAGGCTTGGGTGAGATGGGCTAATTGGGCTTGGGTGTGAGGCTAGCAGCAAAACCAGAAATACCAACGCCGGTCGAACGCCGATTCGAACACTACACGAACGCCCGCAATCTGCTTGACGTTCGAACGTGGTCACGAACGTAAACAGTGAACTTGTGAAATCAACCTGATGACATACTTATTCTGAAGTGCCTACAACATGTTATCTATATCGAACTCTGAGGAATGAACCAATATATAGTCTTTCATGGGGAATTCGAAAAGTTATAATTGTCATATAACTTTTCAAATTCATAACTGCCGAATATGAATATAGTTATTAATTTGATAATTAATTAAGTATAACTTTTCAAATTCATAACAGCCGAATTTAATTATAATCATTAATTTGATAATTAATTAACTATAACTTTTCAAATTTATAACTGTCATATTTAATTCTAACAATTAATTCGTTATTTAATTCTAATAATTAATTTGCTAATTAATTCATTAATTAATTCTAACAATTATTTCAATTGTTACAAGCAGTTGAAGAGTCAAAAATCACAAGGAAGTTGTAAAGCGTGGCTTATACCAAATTTAACTCGACAAATACCAGTATTCATGTACGCATGATATACGAGTGTATATTGGTCAGACCAATCGAATGTGGGATTTGCACTCCTTTCGGGCACTGGTACAAAAAGCCTCTATGTTTACATTGTTACTCAACCATAAATGAGTAACTATATACTCTTTTATAACGTCTCGACCTATATAACCTTACCCAAATGAGTATAGAGCCAGAACGCTACCCACTCTCCTACATTAACCTTAAATTCACCAAACACTTGAGCAAATATCCTGATTTTATTAAATTAATAGTCATTCATAAAAGACAAATAACTTTGTTCAAACTCAAATTGTAAGTTAACTATACTGCATAAGCTAAAACATCAAACTAGATCTTCTGGGATCTATCCATCCATAAAATTTATTATCCTAATTGCCATGGACTAAAAATTAAGAAATATACGGTTCCTTGTCACATGAGTCACCGTTATGGATCCGTCACGCAACCATCAACCACTCTGCATAATTGTCTGAAAGGCAATCACCTGCACCACATGACACTATGAGCCTAAGTCCAACAAGAAATTTCCATGTATAAATGCAAAGTTGGCCCTTTAAGAAAATGCAATACTTCGAAAACTTTGATTTTAATAGAAACATTTACCAGTTGATAAATCTTTTCTAGTTAATGGGCTTTCAGTCTTGGTACATGCTACTGGACAATCGGTTGGGATTTTGATGTTCTTCCTCATAACATATTTAATCATTACCATAGATAATTCTTTACCATAATTCTTTATCAACCATTACCATATACCCTCCCATGTAGCAGTTATACCAAGCCAGTTTCAAAATTCATTTCCAACTGTTCCCATAAAAAATCATAATTTTGATGCAACACATATCACTACTTAAATAGTTTACGAGTTATGCACGATGAATGTGATGTGATGAAATTGAACAGTAAATTCAGTAATAGAAAATCACCATCACATTATTCATAGCAAAAATGCATAATCATAATATACCTAATCAACACTAATATCGTTCAATAACCACACCAAACATACCACTCAATTCACGTACATTAGTCCTACGATATAATTGTACGAGAATTTCACACAATGTCTAGTTCGCTAGCCAACTCTTGAAATATGTAACGTGTCGTGTTACTAAAATACACGCATACAAAAATATATCTATATATATATATATATATATATATATTATTTATTACTTAACATTTTATTTATTACTATTGCATATATATTATTTACTCACAACTTTATTTTACATATTCATTCACCTATTTATTATTATTATTATTATTATAACTTAAAATTATTATTATTATTATGACTTAAAATTATTATTTTTTGCGCGGGTCAGTGGGAACGGGTCAACAAAGTTGACCCATTCCCCTGCGTTCTCCGCATACATGCGGTTACTGATATATGCGGGTTGCGTAGCCAGGTCCCTTCCCTACAGTGGGCGATGACCGGAACCACCACCGTCGAAATGGAGCACATGCCGAGCAGAGTCTCCACGTATCTGTGACTACCGCTGATGCTGCAGTGAGATGTCGAATCGAGGCTAGAAAGCTTCGAAATGCTGCACATTTTCCTCCTCTGTTGACGACCCAAGCGATCGATGTTCAGGTCCTCGCCGATCTGATTATGTCCCCATCGTCGTAAGCTTTCTATCAGTGTGCGGCGTCGTGATTGGTGGCCGGAGCTTCCGACCGGATGTGTAGTGAACAATTACTGTGTGGGTTTTATTTTAGGGGGTGTTTCTACCACGGCTTGATATTGATTTCTTTATTTTAGGGTTTTGTGCTACAATGTGAACCCCACTCCTTTTTTTATATTTGTAAATATATGACTATTTGTCGTTTAACCCCTGATATTTAATTTAATTATGCAGTTATTAACCCAATTTTTGTGATATCTATTAGTGTACCTGGTATTATTCTCAGACTGATTAAAATCTTAAAAATTCATAATTAATTCATTGCAGCTCCGTTTTTAACGATTCTTGTGCCGAAAATTTTTATTTTTCGTGTAGGATTGAATAAAACTTCTTCCAATCTACTTTGACACTTTTAAATTACATGCCATGTCACGTATCCAAAAATTCAATTATTTATTCAAGTCATTATGTGATTCTACAACCACAGTCGGGTGTTACACTTTAGCCCAGTTTCCTTTCCTATGTAGGACAATGAACATTTTTTTTTAATTTTTTTTAATCTCAATGGGTATACTTTAAGAAAATTTCCCATTCACCTGATCATCATTTTGAGCATATAAATATATGATTTCGAGGACTCACAGTGGAGAATTTGAATCACTCACGAACTCTAACTTTTACAACGTATGGTCCGCTCAAAACTATGCCACCAAATAACATCTTATCATGTTATTTTTTCAATTCTTGTCACACATGCTTTACCAATGTATGGTTAAGATTCAGTTACATATAAATTATTATCTAATAATTATCAATCATAATTTATAAAAAGATTAGTACAATGCTTAGCTCAACAAAGAATCCAAGTGACTAGAAAATAATTTATCTTGACTTTTTTGTGATCATTGAATAGTCCTAGAACTAAATCTACCATTTTCTATATTTAAAAAAAAAAAAAAAAATTGGCATAGGGCGATTAAAACTTAAGATCATCTAAAACAGGTCACCTCTGAGAAGCCATTCAAATATTTTATGAAATCTTTTTTTAGAAACGTCCGAAACCCTATTATTTGATATTAAGCCGAGTTTTTGATGAGTGGTATTTATATCACTATTTCTCACTCATTTAACCTAATGTTTTGTATTGTTTCTCGAGTTTTATGAACGTTTTGATGTGTTTTGTTGTTATTTTGCAGATAAATAAAGTTTGGAAAGCACTGGAGGCAATTTGAGGCAAAACCGGACAAAAATGCGTCAACAGGAATATTTTCGTCTCTTGCGCGTCGCGACGCTGGATCACTGCGCGCCGCGACTCCCAGCATGCGCCGGATCTGCTATCATGCGACGGGTCCACAAATCAGAATTTGAGAAAAGTTTGACTTTGCTAAAATGCGCCGTGACACGTGTCACCATCACAGCCGATCTGCTAACGTGCGCCTGCCACGTGTCATCATCCTACAGTGTCGATAATCATCATCTATGCTATCTTGCGCCTTGACACGTGTCGACATCGCAACTGACTTGCTAAAATGCGCCGCTGCCACGTGTCACGATCTGACGCTGCCGACAGTCGCACCTCAGAGTGACGTAAGCAATGACGTCATGAACAGTGCCACGTCATCGGATAAGATCTGAGCCGGTGAATCAGCAAGTGACACGTGTCACTGTAGCGCGCGTCGCGACGCGGAACCAGCGTCGCGACGCCCAGACCCTATCGACGCCTATAAATTGAGCTCGAGATTTCAGAATTGGATGTACATTCCTCTCTCTTCAATTCCTTCTAAAGAGAGAGTTTCTCTCTCTAAAACTCTTTAGTTTTTAGTTTTTTTTAGTTTTGTAAATAAATTTTAATTACGTTTTGTAATAATAGTAATTTAATTTTTACTTTTTACTTTTTACTTTCTTTTACAGTTTTTACTATTTACTTTTTACTTTTTACAGTTCTTACTATTTATATGAGGTAACTTCCTTTTACTATGGTGAAAGGTAATTCTTTTACTATTACTACTTAGATTATTCTCCCATAATTATAATATATTCAATGTTTTTAATTGGACTTAATGAGGATACCGCCAGATTGGTCGGTTGGTTAATTTAATTCCGCCTATATGGCTGGTTATTTTAATTCCGCCTTTATGGCTGGTTGTTTTTATATTGACTTAATCAGGTTACCGCCTATATGGCTGGTTGGAAATGTTTTGCAAAGCTTATATTATATTATGGGAGAAATCTAAATAGTATTTAGTAGAAGTTAATTCCTTTTACCTTAGCAATTTTATTTTATTTTATTTTTCAGCTTTCACTTTATGTCTTTTACTTTTAAGCTTTTACTAGCTTTAGTCATGTGTTAGTTATTTAGGGGTTGTGATAACTTTTACTATCACTGGTTTATAAGGGTTAGATTATAGTTTAGGTAATTTAAAGATTTATTTATTGAGTCTTAATCTTAAAGCCTTTTTATTAACTGGCCATTAATAAAATTGATTAGGTAAACTTAAAATGAACTAGACATAGGGATTTTAAGTTTAAGACCTTAGACTCAATAGCCCACGATCTTCCTTGAGGATAGATAACCCTTTAATAGATTTCCTTACAGGATAGGAATATACCTGTCGGGCGGGGGTAGCCATAATTGGAACTTGAACTTAATGAATCTAGGTAATTTGGTTGACATAGACATATGGTTCAATTGGATTATACTAGGTATTTGTGTCTAACCATCGACAGAGGCTTACACATAATTTAGTGTTCCAGGTTAATAAATCAATATATTACCCAACTTTAAGATAACAACTTCATTTTTAAAATGATATTAAGAGAAATCACAACCTTGGATCTTTGTGTCTTTTATTTTCCTTAGTATTTTCTTTTATCTTTTTATTTATTTATTTAGCAAATCTTTAATCAACCGAATCAATCAAGCAATCAATTCTATTCTCCCTTTAATTAGATATTTGTAAATAAATAGATTCAATAATTAATAACAACAGTAGGAATTAAGTCCTCGTGGGATCGATATTTTTATACTACTTGAACGATACGTGCGCTTGCGTTATACGTGTGTGTTTACGCCGGTCAAGTTTTGTAGACATGTATAAAAAGGTCGAACCTATTGTATAAAGGGGCCGTTATAAGTATGGTCAGGAAAGAGACTTAATGTACGTAATTTTATTTATATTTTTCACATAAAAGTTACTTAATTATAAGATTCGAACTCATGACTAAGATAATAGTTGATGTCAATTGTAGAAGCTATTTTAAATGGTATTCTACTAAACCTCAGGACTGGATGTGAATAAAATATACAAAAATAATAACTTTACTCACACTTTTACTTAATTTTATCCAAATTCTCTTACTGTATCTACAGTGAATTACTGTAGCTCACTATAGCTATAGTGATAAAGTTGTGATAAAATTCGAGAAAAGTGTGAGTAAGTATATCATTGCCCTAAAATATAATTAGACAAGAGATGTTTCTGGAGCATAATGACATTAAAATGTACCTTATGATGTTCCATAAACACAAAGTTACATATAATATTACAAAATGTAAAATAAAGACCCAAAGTTTATAATCATTTTTTAAATCATGGTCATTAAAAATATATTTAATGACTCAAAAAATGATTACGGTTTTACACTTTTACTGATGGTTCTATGATAAGTCATCGTTTGTATTATATTGTATATAATCTTATATATGTATATATATTTTTTTATCATGATTCCCTATAATTGGCTTCTTTGATTTTACAGATTTTATATTATAGTCCAATCAATTTTATAATTTCTACATTTTGACCCATCAATCAAAATCATAATTCCGTCACTGTTTTTTAATGACGATTTTATGATAAAACGGTCATCATTTAAATATTTGTAATATTGATTTTGTATAAGAACCATCATTAAAAATACATATTTTGTTGACTTTTAAAGATAATTTTATATCAGAACTGTCATTAAATATATGATTTTATTTATTTTTATTGACGATTTTGTATTGATTCCCTTTAATTGACATTACTTAAGATGATGGTTTTGAAACTATCATTAAAGGTCTATTTATAACCGTCATTAAATACTCTTTTTATAATAGCGTCAAGGGATTTCCGACTTTCCTTGCTAGCTCAGTTAGGCAATGATCATCCATTTTATTTTTAAGTCTTAATAATTTTCAACCATGGTGCTTTAAATTTATTTGGAAGCATATTGCCCCTAAAAAAGTGGAAGTTTTTTGGATTCAGATAGGGTGCTGAGCAAAATATTTTGCTAAGTTTTGCTGACCTTTCATAGATCTGCTTACACGTGTATCACTTTTCAATGAACGGCCACAATTTATTTCCTCTTTATTATTATTTCTTTAGGCAAAAATGTGCAACAGCAGCTTTGCTTTCTCTCCTTAAGCATCCTTTATTGGCTATTTGCAAAGTTACAATTGTGACACTGAGCAAATAACCTAATATCCTTTTTCTCAACTAATATAACCTACATTATATTTTGATATAAAAGCAGTTTGAAGTCTTTCTTCTGCCTTTATATCAAAATCAAACAAAACTCAGCACCTGTATAATGATTATAATGTAGGTTATATTAGTTGAGAAAAAGGATATTAGGTTATTTGCTCAGTGTCACAATTGTAACTTTGCAAATAGCCAATAAAGGATGCTTAAGGAGAGAAAGCAAAGCTGCTGTTGCACATTTTTGCCTAAAGAAATAATAATAAAGAGGAAATAAATTGTGGCCGTTCATTGAAAAGTGATACACGTGTAAGCAGATCTATGAAAAGTCAACAAAACTCAGCAAAATATTTTGCTCAGCGCCCGATCTGAATCCAAGTTTTTGATTGGCTTATTTTCATGAAGCGAAATCGTACAAAAGATTTTATTTTTCATAGAGGTATCAATAATGCAACTCATATAACATGTTCTCTTTGCGGACTTGATAATGAAACCTTGAACCACCTTCAATACTCATATTCATTTTTTCGGAGTGTGTGGTCATAATTTTTCAGTTGGAGGGGGTGGCATGGGTTATTATGGTCTGTTCGAAAGATTTTATTGATTCCTGGAGATTCTTGTGTAACAACAAAAAATTAACTGATTTTCTGGATTGTCTTTTCATGGTTACTTGTTAGTATTTTTGGTTAGAAAGAAATTAAATGACTTTTAACATATTTTCTTCATCTTTATCACGAATTTATATAAAGCTTTTATCTCCCTCTTCCAGTTGAATGTTTTTAAATTATGAAGACTTCTCTATTTCGAGTGGTACTCTTTGGCTCTCCTCGGAATGGATTAATTATTGGATTCTTATTTGATGATAACCTTGCTTCTTAGGTAATGATTGTGTTATTATAATTGCTTCTATTGTATTACTCTCAGCTGAGTTAAGAATTTTATTTATAAAATCTCTCATTTTCATCAACAAAAAAAAAAAGTTAAGACGTAACATCCCTCTCTCGGAGATGCTACCGGCAGGGAATAGGCCAATCAGATCCCTCTGAGCCTCTGATTTTCTGACGTTGATCCACACTATTAAACTCATCTCAAAATATATGAGACCATTTCCTAACTCAATAATGTGAAATGCAACTCAATGCTCATAACTGTTTACTCTATAACAATATAATTTACAACTTTGCTTATAGACATTTTTACTCAATACAATGATCGATACATGATTTTACTGTGACTCTGACTGTACTCTTTCTGACTTGAATTGATGGACCAAACACCCTATTGACTGCTATCAGTATCTATCTTATCGAGCTCGTCCTTCGGGTATACCTGCAAAATAAAAAAAATTGAGAGTGTGGGTTAGATCGTTTGAATGACCTAGTGAGTGGACAATTCAAAACAAGAATTGAAATGCTTTTTTGAAAATCTTTTGTTCTAAAATCAAAGTTGTCACAAGGAAACCATCTTTTCTGAAATCTCTTTTCTTGTCTGAAAATAATTTTCTTTTTAGAAAACTTTTCTGAAAATTTACTTTTGGTCTGTAAACCTCTAAAATTCTCATAAAACAGTTTCTCTTGAAAATTCTTTTTTATAAACCATCATTCTGAAAATCATGTCTCTGAAATCATGTATGTGGGCGTTACGTATCGTCGTCCCCCCCATACGCCTAAACTAGTGGTCTTAGGGCATTACGTATCGCCGTCCCCCAAGCCACTGAACTGGAGCTAGATGTGCAAATTTGTGTCATCAGGACGTTCTATATCTCCATCTCCCAATGCATGCCACTTTCGTATCCCTGAATCTAGGGTATAGAGGCGTTACGTATCACTGTCACCCTACCCTTGAAATCTATGATCTAGGAGCGTTACATATCGTCGTCCCCCTAGTTTTTCTCTACATGTGCAGTCATGTCCGTCAATTCCAATAACCGTCAATTCCATATCTAAGTCAAGTTACATCTGAGGTGGGTTTTTCTCTCATGCCTCTGAAAATCATAATACTCAAGCTTTAAAAATCATCTTTTTCTAAAATATTTCTTAAAATATTTTTATTCATAAGCCATTTGGAATTAAGCTTGGCTAACGCCCTAAATGCGGAAAATTAAGTTTCGATTCAAAAACATAAAAGTAAATACAGTTTGAGAAAGGGGTCCACTCACAGATTTGGAATATGGTTTGTATTTTCTCCTTTCATCGAAGAGAATTGTGGTTCTTGCCGATAATCTAAAATCAATAAACTTGGTTAGCATATAAGTCATGAATTATGTTTCGAAACTTGGCTAAGCTTCTCAATTTGACTAACTGTTATCTCTATATGATGTATCATGTTTGTGACATGGTGTAATATGTATACATGTGCCAATATGAGACCCTAAGGGTAGTCTCTAATATCCTAAGTTGAACTGAAATGATATGGAACTATTTTTGTCTCGTGTCGCGACGCCCACCTAAGTAGACCCAGGCAGAGAGCATGTTCTATTTTATGTCGCGAAGCCAGACTCCATGAGTCGCGACGCCCACCTGATCAGACCTGAGACAAAGCCTCAGCTTGTTCCGCATCGCGTCGCTAAGTGCTGATCATCGCGACGCCCACTCAAATAGAATCGAGGCAGAGTGCTTATGTTTGCTATGCATTGCAAAGCTGGGTGTCGAGCGTCGCGACGCTACCCAATTTCAGGGCCTATCTCCAACTCTTCCAATAACAATGCTCAATGCAATCCCCATCATCACACTAACACATTTACATAGACAATTCTCTAAACTTCAATATCCAAATACAAGAGCCAACCTCAATCTCCAACCTCTTATATACTATTTGATCAAAGCATGCATATTAGAGCCTTAAAAGTTTTAACACTAACTCAAATTCTTCTCATAATACACCTCATTCCAAGCACACTTCATCACTAATTTCCATCAAAGCAACAATAATTCATCCTCTAAAAATAATGACATATTCGGCCACCCTTCACATGAAATGCGTAATTTCATACTTATGTTATCGGGAAATGCACAATCATGCATGCTAGCAACTTAATCAAAACTAGTTAAGCAATTTCAAATCCTAGGGTTTACAAGGTGCGAATTTGGGTTATATTCTCTTTGCCCCAAAACTGAAAATGAGAAGATAAAAAGAGAAAATGGAGCCTACCATATTGAATCTACCACTTGACATGAAAAATGGAAGCCTTATCAAGCAAAAAAATGGAGTAAAGAGAAATCCCTTATTTTCTTCATTTCTTCACGTTTTTGGCCATTTTGAGGGATGAGAGAATAGTGTCTTATTTATAGAAGAAGGTGGCTGATTTTTATAATCAAATGGGTGGTCAAGATTGTGCCACATCACCTCTTTCTAGCCCATTCTCGAATTCTACTATAGAAGTTATGGAAATCATAATTTTTAACTTATTTCATATTTAAATTTGGAAAATATCCAACGTAAAAGTTGTAGGTCTCGGTCTTAGATTTATGATGATATAAAGTTCATAAAAATCGGAGATCGTACGAAAAAATTATGCCCCATATACTAAAGAATATTCAGAATAGAATGTAAGCTAAATTCTGCATCGGCACTGCAAGGAATTTACTGAATTTCCAAAAAGTCATTTCATGAGTATACTGTATATACATGCTTGAACATGATTTATATCATGTATCATGTCATCCATAACTTAGTAGTCCTCGGGATTATCAGGGTGTTACACAATAGATAAACCAAACCAATTATAAAAGATTTTCCTATAAGGTGAGATCAGTTACGTGAATTCTTTAATGTTATTGTACTCTATCTGGTAGCACAATTTTATTTAGGATCCATGTCATAATAATTCAATAAATTTTATGTTATTTGTCGAGACTTACATAATCTTTCTTCTTTTTTCCAGACTTAGAACTCATTATGAAAAATATCGCAATTTAAGTACATAGCCGGAGTTACATAAAGAGCTAATCTATATATCATATAAAAGCTGAGAAATAACTTCATTTTTAGACTGTTCGCGTATGCGTCTTTATTTTTTAGGTTGTTCATATACATGTATGAATCATTAATTTTTAAAATGAATTATTAATGTATAACTCTTCACATTCTTCCACCATTAATATTTTATTTTCTTAAATCTTCTCAACTTTTCGTTTTCCAAAATTATTAATTATTGAATGAATTATTAATATATTAACCTTTTATATTATTCCATCTAAAACATTTCATTTTCTCAACTCTTCCAAACTTTTCGTTTCTTAAATTATTAATGATTGAAAGTTTGTTAATTAAATGTGTATTTATATCAAATGAATTATTAATGTTTACTTTTTCACATTCTTCATTAACTCTCACTTATTTATTAGTAGAAGTTCAAGAGTCATAAGTTATATTAAAATAACTATAAAAGTGTTCCTAAGTTAGCCAAATCTATGCTTGCACTATGAATTTATTCTCCATCAATAAAAAAAATTATAAATTAGAATAAATTAGAAGTCACATTTGTTAATTTGAGAGAATGGTAAAAAAATTACATTGTCTGGACAATTATAATTAAATGTACTATATTGATTAATTTTATTTTTTATACGATATTAATTAATTTTATTTATTTGGTATATATATTTATCTCTAATAAGACGAGTCGCTTATCGCGCGGATTAATTATCTCCAGTTAATCCTAAAAATTGAGATGCAAAACTTAAAAAGAAATTAATAATAAATGACATGACAAAGATTTTTGCAATGCAAGACAACAATTGTATAAACGTCCACATGCTAAATTGTAATATGCCTATATGGTTGATCATCTGATTAATGCCAAAACAATAAAATTTAATGCGTCCTTATTTGTATTCCTAAATTTAGATGCAGATATTTCCTACAATTGAAGCTTGCCATAAATGGTTTTTCATCTTTGAATAGGCTAAAATAAAAAGATTACTCTGTTTGTTACTATGAATAGGCTAAAATAAAAAGATTTCACGTAGCAAATGGACTTGAATTTGATATTTTCTTATAACTTATGATTTATAATTATTGGAAAATAATTTTAATCGAACATTACTATTAAAGTACGCATGAATCTAAAAATTAAAAAAAATGATAATTTTTTAAAATTATTCCAATTCAGTTTTGGATCCAAATTCATAATCATTTTAAAAGTTACAACAATTCCAAATGTAATCAATATAAATAAATAAATTTTCTTCGTCAAAACTAGACCCGTTCTATGTTCCTACTCAGTAGAAAGTGCAAATAGAAATCAGTAAAAACAGTTAATTTTTTTTTTTATATTAGAGGTTGGCCTAAAAAAAAAAAGAGAGAAAAATTAAACCGAAAAGGAAATTAGCAATGGAGAGCAAATGTAGGTCCATTCACATCATCCTGATCATCTCTTTGTTCTTTTCCATTGCTGCTGGAGATGATCTCCATGTAAGTATATTGAAAATATATTTACAAATCTGCCAATTTAATCAGTGAGGTATAAAGATATAATCTATAGTCTACGGATCGCCAATACTAAATTAGTTTTAATTATCATATATGTTTGTATCTAGCGCGATGATCAAGTATAGGTGACTCACTAGAAGTTAGCTAACCATGTGAAAGCATGGGTTAAATATGTAATTTCATATGCTTTTTATCACAAAAAAATTGTCCACTGATATAAAATTAAATCATGACTTCGTCTCTGGTCAAGTGTTAATTTGTTATCTGTTTGGTCATGAGTTCGAACCTTGAAAACAATCTCTCTATGAAAAATATGGTTAAGGTTGCATAGATTTGGATCTTCCCTAAACTCTACTTGTAGTGTCAGAGCCATATAGAGATAAGCAATGGCAGTTGTCCCTACTCAATCTAAAAATTTATTAAAATGTGTTTTATAAAATAATAAAAAATTTAATTTATTAATAAGATAATTTTATTTTGCACTCGAGTAATTATCGAGATAAGGATCGGTGTTTAGTGGATGCGGTTTCTCATCTCCATTCAAACTTGTAAAAGAACTAAATAAAATTAGGGTTTTCAAAAGTTTATGAACGTACTTTTCATATTAGGGTTTCATTTACATGCATGCAGGATGACTACTGCGTATACACACTCTACGTAAAAACAGGCTCAGTCCTGAAAGCTGGCACAGATTCAAAAATCAGCATAGCCCTAGGCGACGCGGCGGGTCGGTCAGTGCGGGTCTCGGATCTTTTATCATGGGGCCTAATGGGTCACCATCATGACTACTTCGAACGTGGCAACATTGACATCTTCAGCGGACGCGGGCCATGTATCGGAGCCCCGATATGTAACCTGAACGTGAGCTCAGATGGGTCGGGTATGCAACACAGCTGGTACTGTGAGTACATCGAAGTTACATCGACTGGGCCCCACAGATCGTGTGATCAAAGCGCGTTCTACGTTGATCAGTGGCTGTCTAAGCATATTCCTCCTTTTGAATCGACGGCCGTGATTGATGGGTGTAAGATAAGCGGTGGGCGTCCGGTGCATAGGATCAGGCGTGGACCGTTGGTTGTGGGGATGGCGCGCAAAAGATCCAATGCTTGAGATAATTATTATGTATCCTGTTTTCGACTTATGACTTTCAACGAGAATTTAATTTGGTGCTTTTCACTCGGACTTAGTTGAATTTGGATATCTTTTTTGTATTTATTTTCTTATAATTTTTTTATTTTGCATACATGTATTATATCTTTTTTTTTAATCTTTTTATTTATAAATTCTTACCTAATAATTAGTAAAGTTGAACATATAATTCAGTACAAAACTAAGCTAAGTACCGAATTCAAATCTGATTTAGTTGCCTTTATACAGGGAAAACACTGATATTTTAAAAAATTAGATCCAGTATTGATTTGTATGCTCAATTTTTTATAATCTTCTCTAATGTGTTTATCTATAGTAACGGACAGTTAAAATTTATTACTTAAAATTTTTATCTAATAACTACCTATCACAATTTATTAAAAAATTCATCTCAACACCGTATCCAAATCTAAATATATTTTTTTTACCAAGATTTAACTTAAGTATAAACTCACACAATTCAAACATGGTTATTTAAATAAAGTAAATAAGCAAATGGTTTGTTTATTTCGACTTATTATTATTATTTATTTATTTTTACATAAATCGTTATTTTAACTTTTAATATTCACCATTAGATAGTATGAGATCAATGATTCAAAATTTATTAAGCGAGTTCGGTTCCTCTTGGTATAGAGCAAGGATGATCTTATAGACCTATTCCTACTTGAAGCTATCTCTAGTCATATTGATTGCTGGTGGTGGTTATTTTTCGTTCCAAGTGTAATATGGGAAATTAATGCCTCGAACAAACCTCACTTAGCAGTGAATTTGTTAGGTTAGTAGAGAACCAAATGCAAACTCAGCAAGCATACAGATAAATCAAAAAGGCAATGATTTATGTGATTCGGCGGAGAGTGACTTCAACTTACGTCCACGAGAGAAAATTGGGTGTGTTTTATTACAGCTTGGAGTCAAGACCGACCCGAGCTACAAATGAGGTAATAAACTTACAAAAAGTATACAATACCTCGGATCTTACACTAGCCCGTTACAGTTCTCTCAATAGTCAAACAATTGACCAGCTTTATCTCTCTATCACTAGATTTTTGGCTCTTGGGTTTTAAGTGTTGATATGCAAATTTTGCTCTCCCTTTACAAGAGTTGTGAATACAATTCCAAATAATATATCCCCCAAGAGTTGTGAATACAATTCCAAAGAATCCTTCTCGCTCTAAGAGTTGTGAATACAGTTCTAAAGAATCCATATCTTTAAGAGTTGTGAATACAATTCCAAAGAATCACTTTCTCCCTCTTTCGCAAATGGCTTCATCCCCTTTATATAGGCTTCCAAATTCATTATTCCACTGCCAATGACGTCAACTCATGTCACTTGGTCATCATTGATTTCCTTGAGTCATTGTTTCTACCATTTTCTCTGCCAATCTCATGAGCCAGTTGTTCGGCCACTTGCACCAGCCTATGGCGGCTCTGCTCTGTCACTTCACCACCATAAGATGGCCGGTAGAGGCTACTTTCACGGTAAATCACTGTTTTCCCATTATCATTAGCCTTCTAGAATGATATCTTCTCATTTTAGGGCATATGTCACTTGACTCAAGTGCATATTGATTTGTGATCCCATCTTAATTCATCGGGTCAGCGTACCGAGGTAGATGACACTGGTCAAAACTTCATCTAACCTATTCAATCAGGTCGGGTTACTAAGTATGGACCCCTCAGATTGATTTTCACAAATATTCAAATGAACCCAAATCTAGTACTTCTTCTCTAAGTCGGGTCGACGTATCAACCTGCTTCATCATCAACACACTCAGCCCTTACATGAATCCATTCGTATAATGGGATCAGAACCTTATGTCAAATTATATCTATCTCTACGAGCCTTTAGGCACCTATTATCCATTTATGGCTAAGTAGACTATCAATTCTGCCACTCATCAGCATTTGAATTTTCCTCAAGGTAAAAAAACCACCATTAACATATGTCTTCTGGTTTTCGATATCAACGAGTTGATGAGTTGATACCGAAAACTTCAAAAAAAATTAGTGGTTATTTCTCATGATGATGCTCAATCTTGATCAAATCCATAATCTCAAGTCTACACCACCTCATAACGTTTACCACAACTGCAAGCTTCAGTGCTCCTCATTGTGAAAATCCACGTCGGGTTTATAACTATGATCTAGCACCTCTGTTTTTGATTCATAACTTGGTCATCTATTCCACTAGGTCTCATCTTACCGAAGAGGTTGATACGAGCTAACTCCGATTAGTCCATCCATTGACTTCTCTACTTGAAGAAGCTCATCTTGTGCCACCTCGGGCTGATGCATGCTCTCGAGATGCTGCAACCCTAGAAGGGAATGATCTGCAAAGACCTGTAAAATAAAGCATAGGCCACGAGGGAAAGCTCTCATCATCAGGCAATTACTAAAATAGTAAGGCATCAGAGGGGAAATTTTGACCCGAGCCATCTAAGTCACTTGGCCACAATGTAATGGACCATATTTGTGACAATACACAACAATAGGGCCTCGGTTGGATGTAACCCAACCCCGAGCCATCTGACAGAGAGAGGTCTCGGGGGAGAAATTCTGACCCCGAGTCATCTAAGTCACTTGGCCGCAAAAGAATAAACCTTTTTTGCGCTAATACAAAACAATATGGCATCAACGGAACGTAACCCAGCCCCGAGCCAATCTGACAGAGAGAGGTCTTGGGGGAAGATTCCAATCCCAAGCCATTTAAGTCACTTGGACACAAGGAAATGAACCATCATTTCACCAATACACAGTAATAGGGCCTCGGTGAGACATAATCCAACCCCGAACCATTCAAACACTTGGTCACAAAGGAATGTTCTTTCCTTTTGTCATTCAATAGTATAGCCTCGGCAGAACAAATTCAGCCCCGAGCCATTATAACCAAAATCCAAAAAGACCTCGAAGGAAGATTTTTAACCTCAGGCCGTCCACACGAACATTGGTAGTGGCGTCCCATACCAAGTCATGTAAAAACAAAAATAAAGGATGGCAAATGTAACGGGGATGACGTATCACACACTCTGTATCGACCTAAAAAAATTGAGGTAACCGAGACAACGTCCTACCCTATGTTATTCAAAATAATTATTTTGAACCTCTTAGTACAAACATTCTAGTGAACCAAGCTATGAATCAGGAGATGGCCAACGCCATGAGGGAATTTTCCCTTATTCTAGGTAGGTCTAGAGTCTGCAAATGCCACAGAGGCATCGAGCATTCCCCGTGCTTGTTGGGTTTCTAAGATGTCCCAAGATCAATTAAGCAATGAAACATGTGAATACTCAAAGAAGAATTTGCGGAATAATACTCACTTTGATTGGATTTTGGAGGTGTTGATCACAAAAATTTTTGCCTTTGAGAAGTCTCCAAGCTTCCTCTTTGAAGTAGATGAACAAGCTCCAAGATTTGAAAGGATTCCAAGCTCTAGGATTGGTTTTCCTATCACCTTATATGATTCTTTGAATGTTCTAGCATCTATAAAATTTTGCAACAAAATCTTCTTCTTCTTCATCCTTGTTTCGGCCAAAGAAGAAAAATTGGGAGAGAGTAAAATTGGTTCAAAACCGTGAATGAGAGAAGATGAGATGAAGTTATGTTTTCTTGTTTTAATTTCAAAAACAAAAAAAAAGATATACCAAACCATGTTTTTGGTAAAAGGTCAATCATTCCATCAACTTGGAGTGTAGAATAAGTCTTCACCAACCCACCAAAACCCATCACCTTAAAGTTAACTAAAGTGACAAGTGATGTGACTTGTGATGTGACATGTGGGCCCAACTTGA